>NQII01006650.1:0-37914 GCA_002778355.1 Clitarchus hookeri | reverse complement strand
GCTGAAAAGTTGTGTATAGAAAAATATGCCACACGGGGAAAACATATAAAGAGAACAGTTTTGGATGGATATTGTCAACGGCGTATCATCTAAAGCTCCAAATCAACAACCTGGACAGTCTCCGTGCTTCGTCCTACATCAAGGTTCCCGAACCGATCATTAGAAAAGCCGTTATTAACCCTCTGCAACAACGTGTGTTTCAAATGGGTGATTTTTTATAAATACTTATTCCGTAGCGTTGTAAGCCAATGTAGCCTGAGGATCAGAATAAATTAATTTTGTTAAAGTATAATTTGTTTTAAAATTATTTTACAGATAAATGATAAATGATAAATAAATATGCATAACTATATCATAAGAAAACATTTCATTAAAATACATTTTCAGTGAAAGGTATGCCGCGAAAAATCCGGTAATTTTTTTGGTGGGAAAGAGTAACATCAATATAAAACAAATTCAATGTATAGATTTAGAATGAAATAAAGTTTGTTTCATTTTTAAGTACCTAAAAGCCATTATGAACATATAGAGTAAGACACGAAAATTTTTACAATGTTTCGTCGCACGTGGAGCATTTACTGATCACAAAAGAGACTTAAATTCAAAAATTCCCAATTTACCCTACAGTTGATTCAGCACGATCTGAAACATATTCCCTCGACAAGAAAGAAACCGAACACCATGCAAGCCAGTGTAGAGATTTACTGACTTATGTTTTTAACAGTAGCCAATGAACGAATTTGCATCGTCTAAAATATACATTATAGGTCCATCGCGTGCATTTTACAGGAACTATTCTACATCTTATAGCAATTGTAATGGTATAACTAATAGTGTAATCATAATTTTGGGCGTGCATCGTCCACCACGTTTCCCACATGTAAGGATCTGAGTGTGACCTCGCCGGGAATCAATCCTGGATCAGTTTTATGGGAGCCAGTGAGTAAACGGATAGGCCATCGAGATTCTATGATAACGCAATAGTTAAAACAAAAAGTGTTTAACTAAATAAGTAAGTTGTACAGAACGGAATAGCCGTAAATGGATTTAAGGGCACATGGGGCATAAATTAACGCTATAGGGTTTGATCGTATTTTATAAATTTGTGGAAACCAATAAAAAAAAACAAATAAAGGGCCATAATACAGAATTGTTTTTACTAACTATGAAAGTAATTATTTTTACCAAAAAGAGGTATTTATGGTGAGCTATTTATGATGCCATAAATATGTTTTACATGTTATCTCGGCGCAAGATGTCATGGCAAATATATGCACCAGCAGTGCCTATTGCAAAATAGTTGCTTACGAAGTTTAAAGTAACCGTTGTCTAGGATTGAACATATCAGTTGTTCTGTGTTGGCTTTCGAAATTCCGTTGAATTTAATTGACGTTTTTAGAGTCAATTTATGTCTCGCACCCTTCTAAGTTTTAAAACACACTGTTTGTCTGAGTTTTCTCGCAAAGTAATAGGTTTGTCGTTTTGCAAGTTCACAAAAAAAAAAACTATTTGTTGCAGCAAACAATTCTAGAAGATGGATTGTGCTCGTGGAGAATATTCCAGCGATAGCTCTTGGGCCAAGGACAACAACATTATTACAGTAGCCATCTTGAGCTATTTCTCCCTCTTCCTATTACGTACGTTCGCGGACGAATTGCACAAAGCACAATCTTTTGGACCATAAAAAATCCATATTCTGCCGCTTTATGAAAGCTGTGACTACCACGTGGGCGTGTATATAGCACAGTTGTTTGTCGNTAAAAAATCCATATTCTGCCGCTTTATGAAAGCTGTGACTACCACGTGGGCGTGTATATAGCACAGTTGTTTGTCGAATGGCGGGACAGTCGTCGAAACTGTGGGCGCATTCTGTATACGCTACTTACGGCACATATAAATGGACGCGCACTTACTCTAAAGTCTTCCCTAAACTTCCTGAACTGCTGGAGTTCTTCCCTGACACTAAACTGCAAAGTTTACGGTGATCTAAACCTCACGTGCATAATATCTTTAAACACCGTTTCTTGGTCACCCACACGTATGTTTTAAGTGCTAGATATTGACAAAAATTTTAATAATAAAAAATGAAAATATCGTCCGTTTAGTAACACTGGCCGTTCCATAAAAAACATTAGAAAATGTATTGATTCCGATACTTCTCACGAACTATTATCAAAAACAGCAATTTTAACTTTTATAAATGAAATGTTACAGAATACAAATAAGAGTAAATTTTAACACGCCTGAACAAAGTTTCTACGACTTTCTTTAATTATAGCTGGAAGTCCACTTAATAAAGTGAATTTTTTTTTCGCTATTTAGTTGTAAGCATCCAAAACTGTCATCAAAACAGAACTAAAAGCATTGTTTCTGCGATGATAAAAAGTAAAGATATTATATGTAGTGCACTACAACAACAAATTTTTTAGCGTGTTCGGTTACCAATTAAGAATAATCATGTTTCGAAACTTATTACAATAACGTGACTTGAAATAAGGCCTGTAAAGACTAGAAATGGAAAATTACTACACTGAAGAGCAAAAAAAAAAAACTGGTACACCTGCCTAATATCATGTAGGGCCCCCGCGAACACGCAGAAGTGCCACAAGACGACGTGGCATGGACTCGACTAATGTATGAAGGTATGCAGGAGGCAATTGACACCACGAATCCTGCAGGGCAGTCAACAAAACCATAGGAGTGTGAGGCGGTGGAGATCTCTTCTGAACAGCACGTTGCAAGGCATCCTAGATATGCTCAATAATGTTCATGTCTGGTGATTTAGGTGGCCAATGGAAGTGTCTAAAGTCAGAAGCGTGTTCCTGGAGCCACTCAGTAGCAACTCTCGACGTGTGGGGTGTCTCATTGTCCTGCTGGAATTGTCCACGTCCGTCGGAATGCACAATGGACATGAATGGAAGCAGGTGATTGGGCAGGATGCTTACGTATCTGTCACTTGTCAGAGTCGTATCTAGACGTATCAAGGGTCCCATTTCACGCCAACTGCACACGCCCCATACCATGACAGATCCTCCACCAGCTTGAACAGTCCCCTGTTGACATGTAGGGTCCATGGATTCATGAGGATGTCTCCATACCCGTACACTTCCATCCACCCGATACAATTGGAAACGAGTCTCGTCAGACCAGGCAACGTGTTTCCAGTCATCAACAGTCCAATGGTGGTGTTGGCGGGCCCAGGCGAGGCGTAAAGCTTTGTGTCGTGCAGTCAACAACGGTTCGCGAGTGGGTCTTCGGCTCCGAAAGCCTATATCAATGATGGTCTGATGAATAGTTCGCACACTGACACTTGTTGATACCCCAGCATTGAAATCTGCGCCAATTTGAGAAAGGGTTGCACGTCTGTCACGTTTAATGATTCTCGTTAGTCGTCGTTTGTCCCGTTCGTTCGCGATCTTTTTCCGGCCGCAACGATGTCGAAGATTTGATGTTTTACCGGATTCCCGATATTCACGGCACACTCGTGAAATGGTCGTACGCGAAAATCCAAATTGTATCGCTACCTCGGAGATGCTATGCCCCATCTCTCGTGCGTCGACTATAACACCACGTTCAAACTCACTTAAATCTTGACAAACCTACCATTGTAGCAGCAGTAACCGATCTAGCATCTTTGCCAGCCGCTTGTTGTCTTATATATGCGCTGCTGACCGCACCGCGTTACTCTGATTGGTTCCATACCTCTGTTATTTGTATACGCACGCATATAACAGTTTTTTTGGCTCTCCAGTATATATACCAACCTTTAAATAACAATTAATACAATTATTAGAAAAACTTGACTAGATTCCATATCATGACTAACTAGAAATGAGGGCAGCAATTTAAGAAAGCGCCTGTTTCTTAAAAATGCACACATTAAAATTACTATTAACAAAATTATTATTTTGGCGAAGGCAGTAAAACGACCCATCAAAGCCCCAACCGAATGAAACTGTTGCAAACTGACCACATAAAAAAAAAAAACAGCTGCTCATATTAATATTCGGC
Organism: Clitarchus hookeri; assembly: GCA_002778355.1. NCBI lineage: Eukaryota > Metazoa > Arthropoda > Insecta > Phasmatodea > Phasmatidae > Clitarchus > Clitarchus hookeri. The sequence continues at coordinate 33,903 of NQII01006650.1, read as the reverse complement.
CACCTATGATTATCGCAGTTTCATGGCCTTATGTTACATTACAAATTAATATAAACATAAAACATATTACACAATCAATCTTGTGTGCTTTAAATGAAATGTAGTGGTAGCCAATAACGGAAATGAGCAATGCAACTTAATAAACAACATGATTTTGTCATCCCTTGCTGCATAAGAACGCCACTTTAATATTAGGTCATCATCATTCAAACCAAATGCAAACCAAACAAACAGTATTTCAGTACCTGGTAGCATGGCTATTCTCTTTAATTACTTCTCGCAGGCTTGTGGCATTTTAGCAATTATTTTCCTGGTACATTCGGAGCCAATCTTACTCCATTCTTCCTTAAACCTTTTCAATAATTATTTTGTGGACCTAATTGTAGTAGTACGCAGTCTTCTCCTGAGTTCATCCCACAGATATTCTATGGGATTCAGGTCGGGCGATTGAGGTGTGTTAATGACTTTGGGACAGTTATACAAAAGCCAGCTCTTGACAATGACCGACTTGTGTTTTGGGTAATTATCTTGGTAGAACTTAAACGTGTTCCTAATGCCCAAATTATCAGCACTATTGTGTATGTTTGCTTTCAGGAAGTTGAGATATTCTTCCTTTTTCATTTTTCCATCGACACTACAGCCTTTCCAACACTTGCTGAAGATATACAGCCCCAGATCATAATACTACCTCCACTGTGTTTCACAGTAGGTCGTATGCTCCCAGGTTTCAGATCCTCATTTGGCTTGCGCCATACTGTTACCCTGCCATCTGAACCAAAAACATTCAATTTCGTCTCATCAGCAAAAATAACATCATTCCACCAGCTTTCATCTTTGTCAGTGTGGTCTTTTGCGAACTTAAGTCGTTTTATTCTATTCACCTCATTAATAAAAGGCTTCTTTCTAGGTACTCTGCCATTATATCCTGCTCTTTTGATAACTAGTCGTATGGTTTCTGGATGGACGTTATTTCCACATTCATTGAGTACCTCCGTGGTAAGTTTGCAAGCACTAATTTTCGAATCTTTCTTTATTTTCCTGATTACTAGACATTCTTCTCTCTCGCTTAGTTTATTTGGCTGTCCTTTTTGAGGTACCGAATATATTCTGTCTTCCTTCTCAAACCTTCTTACGATGTCTCCGACAGTGGACCTAAGTAGATTCAAGTGCTCAGCAATTTCTCGTTGAGATATATTCTTTGCATGATAAACGATTACCAGCTGCCGCTGTTCAAACGTTGTATTCTTGCCCCTACGTCCCATTTTCCTGACTGACGTAGCCAACAGATCTACCCAATACAACCTCGCAGCGCAGGGAGCGTGCATCATGTCTGTGCCACGCGTCCACCACAACTGGCCGAATATTAAAGTGACGTACTTATGCAGCACGCAAGGACAAAATATTGTGTTTCATTAACTTTCTCTGCTAATTTCAGTTATTGGCTACTATTACATTTCATTTAAAGCACACAAGAATGATAGTGCAATGTATTTTATGTTTATCTCCATTTCTAATGTAACAAAAGGCCATGAAACTGCGATAATCACCGGTGGCCGAATATTAATGTGAGCCAATGTACGTGAAACAGCTCAACGCGAGAGTCGTGGACACCACAGTAATTAAAAATGATTAAATCTTGGGCGACGAACAAGACAGTACACGACACGCTAAAAGGAGACACAGTAACACGACGTTTTAGTTTAACCGGAACAGAATTTAGACCGGCAACCGAAATCACAATTCGGAATAAACTAGCATTACTGCTCACCCAAGACGAACACAAATATGCCACACAAAACATTTAAAAAGAGCCCAACAAACGCACAGAAAACGCTGTCCACGACTCACCGTTAATTACGCCCTAATGCTCGGTGGCTCAGGCAACAAGTCTAATTCATGTGAGCCACACCGCGGCATCTACGTCCAGGAGGACGACAAGTGCGGCAGTTAAATCATTTCGATGTTCTCTTGCAGGCGACATGATCAGGCGACGACAGGGCNCGCGGCATCTACGTCCAGGAGGATGACAAGTGCGGCAGTTAAATCATTTCGATGTTCTCTTGCAGGCGACACGACCAGGTGACGGCAGGGCGTATAATCGGAAAAGCCGCCGCCGTTTCTCATCATTGCCGGAGATCAGAGCGGAGGTAGTTCAGGCCCTGTGAGGTGCCCTTGACAACCCAACGGTTATGTCATTTGAATATAATGGGTTAGGAAAGGTTAGGCCTTTCCGCCCACTGCAACATAACAATTTGTAGTTGTAGAGTTGCACACTATCAGAACTGAATAAAAAAATTATGACGTACGAACTGAGGGGAAAGCGATGGAGGGTGAACAGGCGAGGAAGGAGGAGGGGATCCGAGCCGAGCAAAGAGTATACACCGCGTCGAGTTGGAAGCAAAGAAAATGTCTTTCGCGACGGGCGCTAACGTCGCAGACTTTCCGTGCGTCAAGGCAATACAGGCGGTGCAGGGAAGAGTGCACATGCCCGCTGCGCAGAAACCAACCTCAGCATTCCAAGACCAGACTGTTCCTTTTGCCAGCAGAAATATCAAAATAACCAGGAGCTTTGTAGGGAATACGTGCTTTGAAATGTTCCTACACATCCTCTGGCAGAGTTAAAATGAAACTACAATATATTGAAGGCATGCAAAAATATTCATTTATAAAATAATTGGCCTACTTTAAAACAAAACTTAAACGTCCGCATCACTGTCTGACCACGTGATTTTGTCAGCTCTGCTGGCGATGGGCGAGTCAGTGTATCTCATTGTTAGATTATGTCTACTTGGCAGAAGTCGTTAGGGTAAGGTGTTACAGTTCTTTCGGACTTCGTGTCTGATTCCTTAAATCTTGATAAGCCGGGGATAGATTTTACCTCTCGTGGTCATATACTGAACAGCAAATGACCGAGGTCGTCCTGATTAGAGGGGGCTCTGGCCTACTTGATTACTCGGCGGGTGCTCTGTCATCAGTAATTCCGGTTGTTGCGAGCGAAACAAAGGCTCCATGCCTTTACATGCGTTGTCAAAGAGGTCGTGAGAGTTGACGTCTACAGGTACAAATCAGGGCGTTAATTATTTAATCATTTTGTTAACGTTTGAATTATTACATGCGATATTATTTCTAACATTATATACATACATATATACCATAGATTCGTACATACATAAATTCGTACTACGTACTATATATAATATACGTATATATGCGGATACATACATGCATGGGTATACACTATCATTCGTACACACCAAAGTTTCTGCATTATTAAATCTCAAAGTCGCTTTAAAATTTATTAACGGAAGATGGAAAGCATTATCCTAGAAGTGTTTATGGGGAAGTTTTTTTTTAAATAATTAGGGACACACAGATAAAATTTTTCAAAAATTGTTCTGTTTGATAACAATCTTCAATTTGCTCACATAGATTTTTTCCGATGTAAATTATCTTATGTTTGCATGCAGGTTACTTTAATGAATTATCAGTGTTAGAAAACAGCAAATATGTGGCTAAAATGTAATCATACAAAAAACTACGGAATCCAATTTAATTTTATTTNCAGTGTTAGAAAACAGCAAATATGTGGCTAAAATGTAATCATACAAAAAACTACGGAATCCAATTTAATTTTATTTGCCGGTAGTTGGGCCATAAACATCTATGAGTTGAACAGGGCTTAGACAAAACGCAAAATAATAGCTATATTTTGCAATCTGACTTCACTAAAGAATAAATGAGAAATAAGAAGAAACGTTCGCTTCGCCGAGACCACCGACTATTGTCGAGGGTGTATTCATAAGAGCTTGTCGTATTAAGACCGGAAGCGACAACATCCACGGCGCCGCTGTTCACCCGGACTTCAGTTTACGGAAGTTACGGCTGTCACCTGCCAGACAACTAATCGGCAGGCAGAGCTTAAGAAAAAAATCTGTGTTCGAAAGTTACTAACTTAGTCTGTCAATTCGGTCGCCATTCTTCAAAGTGAACTGGACTGAAACGGGCATTATCACGTTTATTTTATTTATAAAACTCCCAGGGCATGTTACTTAAAGTAATAAAAATACGTGCATTACACATTCATAATGGCACCTTAAAACGACAAGGTCAGCGCTGGAAGTCACTCAAAAGTGAGTTGTTGAACGGGAGACTTATAACCAGTTTATTGGCTTGCGCGTATAGACTGTGATGATATATGTGATATTTTGAGTTCCTATAGAGCCCTTAGCGCTCTTATGCTTCTAGGCCTCGGGGACTCAAAAGTGTCCTCAGCCAGACGCACCCTTAAAAGCAATTAAAATTTAATTTAATTTTAAAATTTGAGTGAAAGTACAGGAAAATTCAATTACTCGATTTTCAAGAAACAACTTTAAGCTATTCCGAAAATGCTTGACCTGTACCAAGATTATTTACTGATGCACCGTATTTAAAACCCTTATTTAAAAAATAACGTTGGCAATATTTTGCACTTTTATCAAGCTACTGTGTAATATGTTAGAAAATATTAAACATGGCACACATACAGCGTGTTTCTGAAACANTGCACTTTTATCAAGCTACTGTGTAATATGTTAGAAAATATTAAACATGGCACACATACAGCGTGTTTCTGAAACACGGGACAAACTTCGGCAGTGTATCCCTGACGAAAATATAAGACTAAAACGTAAGCACCAGTTTTCTAGTCAAGTGATTATTAAGGTAGCTGTGCGCCCGTGAGAAATCCTCATTTAATTTACCTTACTATGTATAGTCTATTCGCGGTTTCTTCACATTTTCTGAATCTAACCTTTGAAAAATTACCCCATGTATGAGGTGTTTAGTTATTTCCTAAATATTCTATGTATCACAATCGTTTTATACTTCCATTAACACAAAAGTACCTTATTTGTGGTTAAACAGAACTTTTACTTAAAATTTAATTATCGATTGTAATATTTAATTTACAATTAATGTCAATAAATATCAGTGGGAAAACAGGCATGAAGGTAATAACTAGCAAGAAATAGATTTTATGCAAAATGTTATTACACTGACTGCGCAGGAATTTGGTGCGCTGTCCCTTTGGTGTAATATTCTAGACTCGGTTAAGCTTCGTTTGCATAAATATTGAAGTAGATCTTTAGCAGGACTTCAGAAAAGTGTGAAGTAACCGTGAATGGCCTATAGTGCGGTTTGCCTATCTGTCAACAACACACGTTATGTTTTAAATGTTAACGTAAATTATCTCACAAACGGTACATCTGAGAATGTTTCGACAAGACGACATTTTTTTTTGGTTAATTTAGACGTGCTACTTTACAGGTTGTCTTTAAAAAAAAATGGTTTATAACGTAGTGTTACAAAGTTTGATGGACACGTAGAGTGACAACAGTCATTTCCAAAAGGAAGGGGAATGATATTACGGACCGCGATTTTAGAAGTATAATATCTCCTTTATACAAAACATCATTTACCGATTTGTTGCTTAATCACAGGTGGTGTCTGCTATTTTCAACTAAACTCATTTTAAAATTCAAATTTTGGGAGCGCATAGCTTCCTTAATAATAACTTCAGGGAGTAAGCTGTGCATATAGTTTCGTCTTACATTTGGTAAGGAATTACCCGCCGAAGTTTGTCCCCATGTTTTAGAAACACGTGGTATATAAAATACATCCAGGCGCTATAACAGCGTTGGAAGTGTGCGTGCCGGTCGTTAATTGGGTGTCGCGACACGCAATCACGCCTCACGCAGTTCATTATCGCGACCTGCCGCCCTCAACCTCCATAAAGGACACCACCATTGCTCATTCTGTCCGCGCGGCTGGCTCCTTGTTTGCACGGGCAGCCGTCGCAGAACAGGCGATAGTACAGAAGCCACGCCGCGTCTTTGAACAGGCGTGTGCAGGGACGCGACATAAACAAACGTCGCGTGAGGAGCTCACTCTGGACTTAGCACCCGCAAGTGTCCGGCGTCCTTGAGTATAGCGAGGAATGACGTTATAAACGGAAAATAACAAAACTAAATAGTCGTTATGCTTGCCCCAGTCCACAGATTTCANCAGTCCACAATTTTCGCCATTACTGGGCTCTGATTTACTTAAGGTTATTGCAATTTCATATTTGTTCTGCCGGTTAGCATGTTCTCTGAAAATATTGCCCATACAGCTTCTATCTCTCGGATAATATGACAATGGATTTAGTCAATTTGTGAATTATATTAGTAGTAAGGTTATGTATGGTCTGGGGCATGGATCTTCGGAGCAAGAGCCATCTGCCATCTTGGTTGACGTCACGACCAGGGTTCACGTTCAGCGGCCTGAGGTGGCTATGTTAACGACAAAATTACCTGTTTCACCCCAAAAATCACTTCAGAAATCAATTAACGTACCCAAAAATCACTAGTTTCACCAAACAATTAAAAAAGAAAAAAAGTAAAAATTTCCTGATGGAGTCCTCAAATGAGTAAAGCGGATTGGAGGCTCCTCGATGCGAGAGCCGAAAAGTTCTAAGAAAGCCAGCGGAATCGAGGCTCTTAGCAGAATGTGCCACTTGGTCGTCAGAGCAGTAGAAGCGGTTTCGAGGCTCTGAACCAGGTCCAGCGGATCGGGCGGATCAGCGGTAATGGCACCCCCTCCCTCAACCATGACCTGCACCTACCATGTCCTAACTCCTCCTACCATCCCCCTCATCTTACCACTCACCCTAGTATTGGTATTATTCATTACTATAATATTTTTCATGTTAACCGTTACTATGATAATGGCACAATTTNACTCACCCTAGTATTGGTATTATTCATTACTATAATATTTTTCATGTTAACCGTTACTATGATAATGGCACAATTTCAAACCATTGCAGAATGAACCCATCCCAGTCTGACCTTGGGAGTAAGAGGGAACCTCAAATGCGGCTAGTACTAAGTCAGTACATGTTCCTTATTTCTTCTCATAGACACTCACGGGTGACCCAGCACAGAAGGACTAACCAGGCCCACGTTTAATGCGCAGGCCTCCTTATGCCTGTATCCATTACCGTACTTTGGGGCCCGTTGGTGTGACTCATGTTAAGGAGTCGACCAGCTCTTCACCAGGCCAAACTATGTATCACGATTGCCCGTGAGTTATGCCCAGTCTGGGTGGTAGATACCCTTTTGGTAGACATGACATGGGGACCGGCTGGGTTAACCTCCGTACTTCGAGGATATCAAAGTACCACAAGGAAGCAGTAGGATCCCGTTGGCTAGAGGAGGTTACAAGAAACTCATCTCTAGTCCTTTCTGCGTTCATGTTTCCGCATATCTCGGAAGCTAGATCATGTTATAGCTCCGATACAACTGACGTATTATGATACCTTAAGATGGAGCAGTGACGAATTGTAAGGGCTGGGAAATGGGAGTACCCCGAGAATACCCACCATCCAACTGTGACGTCCGCCACTTTTCCCAAATGCAAAAATCCAGGCGTGGAACCACCGGGAGTCGAACCCGGATCGCCGTGGTGGTAGGCGAGTGGTCTAACCAGTACAAGCTGTTCACGGTTAATTGAGCAATCTCCATAGATTTGCTTATGATCTACATTTATATATATTTTTTATGCTTCCAGACCGTGCAGAATTAACATTTCGCGAGACCAAGGCGCCGTATTCACGCTTAAGTGAAACTGTGCAAGCGTTATGAAAGTAGATTTGTTACATATGTGCTTATTATAACTCTTACATTCTTAAAAATAACAGAAACGGATAGAAATAATTTTAGCGTCTACAAATTTAAACGTCACACTTTTAAAATGACGTCTTTACATTGAAATACAGATGTCCAAAAAATCTTTCCCTGATTACGAACTTTATTTATATACGCTATATGTGAGATAGAGATGTGAAACCGGTGCCAAAATGTTTGCAAACTAACCAAAATTTTAGTTTCAACAGAACAACTCATCAGTAAGTCTCCACTTGAGCACCTTTGGTAGCACGTAGCACATCTAGTCGATACTCAATTTCTGTCCATACATCAGCCAACATCACAGGAGGGTGGAGGCCAAGTTGTCGGGCCATCACGACCGATACATCGTCCAGGAAAAGTCGTATCAAGATAGGCACGAACCTTCAAACACCGATGAAACGGTGCACCGTCTCGTTGAAGAATGACATCTGGGTGATAATCAAGCAACTGAGGAATAGCAAACAACTGCAACATGTAAATACACACTGGAGATGCGATGGTGCTTTCTGGAAAAAATAATGGTCCGATGATTTTGTCATGCAAAAGTGCCCACCAAACATTCACCTTTGCCTTTGAGCTGCCTCTGGTACACTCTGACACCCTCACCAGGGGACTCTGAACCCCAAATACGCATGTTATATCGGTTAACTAAACCACTGACGCAAAAAGTTTCCTCGATAGAAAAAGCAATACGTTTGAGATAGCCATCATTGCCCTCAATACGTGATAACATTTCAACTGCAAAGTCATACCGACGCGTGGCGTCATTGGACAACAAAGCATGAATAATCTGCACTCTGTATGCTCGAAACAATAAACGTTTGTGTAAGATATCACGAAGAGAAATTTTTTGGCATATGTAATTCACTTAATTCTTGGGACTTTGCACAAAATACTGTTTCACTGTTTCCACCCTTTTAACAGAGGTTGATGGTCGGCTAGATTTCGGTGAGTCAGAAACAGATCCTGGGTTCTTGAAATTGTAATAGCACCACTTAATGTTCTTGACATCGGGCTGCATCTTTCCATACGTTGTCTTCCTCAGCACTGTTATGCTGACCGGGTCTCGTGGTACCAGAGGACACACTGAGCTTTTTCCTGATTTGTGAACATGTCCTGGACACTGCAACTGCTAAACTACAGCTACTCGCTGAAACCTGCAACAAAAATCTTGGTTAGTTTGCCAACATTTTGGCACCAGTTTCACATCTATATCTTACATATAGCGAATATAAAAAAAGTTTTTAATAAGAGAGAGACTTTTCGGACAAACCTGTACTTTTCCCACACGTCTGCCAAATTTACTGGGAGCATGGCAGTGAGTCTGTCCGTTAACAGGGCCAGTCCAGAGTTCATTTATACGCGTTCTTTTATAGTCTTGCTGTATCTGCGTCGAGCGTGTTTCTCGCACCCAGTGAGCAACGTGCTGCGTATTCGGTGATAATTGACATTATAAGTTCATAAACTAGAGGCGGAGAAACTTTATCAAATCAGATTACTTACAAGCAAGACGCGTAAAACCGGGCACTGATTTATATGCTATGCAAAGTACTGGCCAAGAGTAATTTGCACGTGCAAATGTTCACACTCGTGGGCACGAAAACTGAACGTGCTAAACTGTATACAACTACGGACAGGTGTTAATTATTTTTTAAAAGGTTGATTTCAAAACTTTTTAACTAACGAGGTAGGAACTCTAAACCACTGCGACACCTATAGCCTAAGTGACGTGGCGTGATGGTTCACTTGCTGATTGGTCGAACGTTGCTGCGGAACTAGCTTCGTGTCTCACTAGCCCCGCCGTGCTGCGCGCGGTTTTGTTATTGGTTCGGCTGGCGTCCGGCAGGTTCTTCTCTGGACGCTGATTGGACAAACAACCCTGCGACATTTTGGCAGTGTGTGACGCGTACGACAGTTTCGCTTATACTTACCCAGGTTTCCTGTGACCGAGTGACGTTTCCTTCGATGTCAGCGTATTTAGTAGAGCTGTACAAGGCCGCAGTCTCACTGTCGCGTTTCTTTTGTGCTAATCGGGACACATTCAATTTTTTTAAAACCAAACTCGATCGAAACGCTGGACCGAACATCGCAGTCTTGCGGCAGTTGATAGCGCATTCCAACAAATTGTAAGTTGTGGGACTCGACATATTCCAACCGCAGAGAAAATATACGGTAAAAATATGTACATGAGAACTCCGCAGCAACACACTCCTGAGTTTCGACATCGATTGGATACTTTGTGGACAGAACTTTCAAAACCATGTGGCTTTGAACTCTTGGTTAGCACAATTGTATACATAAACATCTGCTCTGAAGGTTTATTGCGCTTCCCCAGACCAAGTTTTAATCCATGCAGCCAATATGTTCTCGAAAGTTGACATGTTGCACGAGAATGAAATTTATGACCAGAACTGTGAACGAGGTATATATGGGCGATTCAGTTAGCACCGTTCTGTGAGTAATCTGATTTGTGTAATTTTCTGCAAATCTGATGAAGATATCGACTGGCACACAGTATGCAGTACACTGGACGCAAGAAGTAAGCTCGACGCACGTACAGTGCATTCAAAAACATCACACAATTGCAACACCTGCGTATATTAATAAATTACTGACCTAACCAGTTAAGGTAACGAATACGTATTTTGCTATGCGAAATAAAATTTATTTCATAAAAGCATAGGTGTGTCTGAAAACTAAATGTAAGCAAACGTCACTTTAATTTCTCACTATACGAATTTGACAGCGCTGTTGGCGAGTCGTGATACAATGTTCTGGATATNGCAAACGTCACTTTAATTTCTCACTATACGAATTTGACAGCGCTGTTGGCGAGTCGTGATACAATGTTCTGGATATGCGCAGAAGAAAAAGTTTGCACCATCGTTGATCAACGCTTCATACCATTACTATGATATGGACACTCAACAAAAATAGATTCACACTTTAAAAAGTAGATTCTGAATGCACTTTTTTTCGGAATAAAGTGTCTGGCTCAAGCATGAATGCTTTTAAGTCAAATGAAAGATCAATATTGCCCACTGAAACTTCAGTTCACAGCTCTCTGACGGAATCCGTTACGTAGGTTGATGTGAGAGTGAAATATCATGGTTTCAGGTCTCAGGTGTTGCATGTTATCCTGCGGTAGCTTTAGTACAATTATTGCAAATTGTGCTGCGAATCACAAACACTTCGACATGGAGAAAACTGGCATAACACGTGATCCTACATATGTTCGATGGGAAAAAAATCAGGTGAACTGGCAGGCGACGGAAGCGTTGAAACATACCGTAAACACCAGTGGGAAACAGTGTATTTGGGCAGGCGAGCGTTATCTGACTTGAAACTGGCTCCCGGGCACTCGGGCAGGAAAGGTAGCACATGGAGTCGCAATATGTCTTCGACGTGCGATAGCTCCCCAGCCCACGTCAGTAAGTGGGGATATTTACTACTGTAGAGTGAAGCAGAGATTATACCGCTCACTTGCGGTCTTGAAAACTCTAGAACGACAATCATCCCTTCCGAAAAAATGTGAGATTCGTTGCTAAAGACAATAGTCAGATCACAGCATTCCACCTTGCTGTCTGCTGATTCCACTGAAAACGAAGGCGAAAATGTTGAAGCGTTAATGGCAGAACACGTAAATGTCGACGGGATTGCAAATTTTCATGTGCTAGGCATATGGAAATTCTGTTAGTAGAGATCCGGTGCTATAAGGAAGCTGTAACAAGTCGTAGGATGGTGGACATTAAGAAGCAGCTGATTCTGTTCGTGCCTGTCTTACAATAAAACGAACTTTCTTTGTGGCCAGTAGGGATAATCCAGAATCGATCTGCTGTGAATGGTACCTTCACTTGCCCATTACCATTAACACAACCTGACCGTGGATTGCGAACGATCCAAATTACTGGCAGTTCGGGACTCCGGCCAAAATACTTCTCGCAGTCTTATTAATCGCCCTCTCTCAAACTCCGTGAGTTGTTTGCACGACTGTCTTCCGTGTCTTCGCGGTATGCCTATCGCTGAATAATGGCGCCTGACAAGAAATGTGCGTGTCAAATCACGTGCCATGTGGTCTCCCCCCTTCCCAACTAGCACTACATATTTTATGCACCGTACACATGTGAAGAGGAAAAGTGATTTATAATATATAAGATATATTTGTGGATCAACATAATTACTTTTGCAAATCTGTCATGTGTATACATTTGTAGTCGAAGGCTTAATATTGCTACAAAAAAAAAGTACTGCCAGAAGTACTAAAATTCAGTAAAACTGCACATAACTTCTTATAAATTCAGGGAGGGTTTTAATTAGTGGTATAATAGGCTAACTACTTATGTTAACATTTGCCATCAAACAACAGGATTTGGTCCATTTTTGTTCTGTTGTGATATGAATCTTTTCCTAGCATTTAAATTTCCATGGATATTTGACGACTGCACAGGAGCAAACCTTTTGTCCTTGTACGAAAAATTTACCTTCGAAAGACACTATACACAAATTATTGTGATTTTCTTTTGTAAAATCTTTGAAAGTTTTGCTTGCACAGTAGTGCTACAAATATTTTTTTTTGGCAACTAAATAACAAATGTTTTCGCAGTGCGAGCGTCGGGTCAGTAAAGAAGTGACTCGATCCTACTATAATCGGAACTCCCCGTCACGTCATCTTTCCTGCATAACCGTGGTATGTAAAACACGAACTTAACGTCTTTTTTTTGTGTACGCTCCTTCGTTGGCGTTTTGCAGATGTTTCAGGCGGGTGTTGAACGAGCACTACGTCGCGAGGTTTATAGCTTATGGCGGCCACTATGTTATCTCGCAGGTCGGCGGTGGTACTTTCATCTACGAGCTGCCAACACGTTAGTGATATATCTTTGTAATAAAGCGCCCGCTGTGCGGCAGCCTTAAGCCTCACTTTTACAAAGATGAGGTCGAGACTGTGATCCAGTCACGACATGGGATCTCACTTTTCTAGTTAACCTTTAAACGTGACTTTAAGATGCTCGGGCAAACTTATTTAGACTTATAAGTATCTCTTACCTCACGTTGCAGTGTTTTAAAATCGCTTCAAAATTAACANTCGGGCAAACTTATTTAGACTTATAAGTATCTCTTACCTCACGTTGCAGTGTTTTAAAATCGCTTCAAAATTAACAGAAAAGTCTTCGCCTTGTAAATACACTTATTTCAATGATTTTATTTTATATTTTCACTAGTTTTCTCAAACTACACTTGTATTTAACAATGAAAAAATCAAATCGTTTGCCTGTGTGATTGCATAGACCCTATTCACCGTATAGTCACTCATGTCTTTCTAAACTGTAAATTATCTCATTTCTGAAAGGCTTCGCGGCTAATTGTGAACCACGAATGTGTCGTCTTAATCCTTTCGGCACAACCAATGATTATAAAAAATACCCAACAGAAGTAAAGCAAATGTAAGATATTTTTCCCGAGGTTTTGGAGTTNTCATCTACGAGCTGCCAACACGTTAGTGATATATCTTTGTAATAAAGCGCCCGCTGTGCGGCAGCCTTAAGCCTCATTTTTACAAAGATGAGGTCGAGACTGTGATCCAGTCACGACATGGGATCTCACTTTTCTAGTTAACCTTTAAACGTGACTTTAAGATGTTCGGGCAAACTTATTTAGACTTATAAGTATCTCTTACCTCACGTTGCAGTGTTTTAAAATCGCTTCAAAATTAACAGAAAAGTGTTCGCCTTGTAAATACACTTATTTCAATGATTTTATTTTATATTTTCACTAGTTTTCTCAAACTACACTTGTATTTAACAATGAAAAAATCAAATCGTTTGCCTGTGTGATTGCATAGACCCTATTCACCGTATAGTCACTCATGTCTTTCTAAACTGTAAATTATCTCATTTCTGAAAGGCTTCGCGGCTAATTGTGAACCACGAATGTGTCGTCTTAATCCTTTCGGCACAACCAATGATTATAAAAAATACCCAACAGAAGTAAAGCAAATGTAAGATATTTTTCCCGAGGTTTTGGAGTTCGTTTCTTGACCTGACACCAGGCAGCTCTACGATCGCTTCCTTTTGCTCGTGTCGTCGTTTTTGTAATTTAGGCGACTTCGAGCTTGGCCGATGTTCTTGGTACTAACAGCTGATTTTGATTTCAGAACTGAACTTTGAAACTGAAACTCGACCTTTGTGAATAAAAATATGAGAACTTCCCCAAAAATAAGATATATATATATATATATATATAACTAATTTACTTATATTATGCCATTTGTTTTTTCTTGAAGCTTGAACGGAACATTTTTAATGGAACGGTAGACCAGTGCAGAGTAGAACATTAGAGACGAAGTGTGCGCCGCTGTTTTTGCGTCTCGGCCTGGCAGTCTTGTAGAATACTGTTTTCACTACGAAGTCAGATGCTGATGATAAATTATCCGGCGGAGTTCAGTTGAGCGTCCACACGACCTCCATTAAGGTTTGCACGGAGTGATTAGCATTCAAGACAAACTTTTTGCGTATTTTTCCTGTGGAAGTTGTTCCATTTGCCGTGATATTGCCGTTTGCATTGACAGCACATTCTTGCTTCTTGCCTTCTATACTAGGTAATTTTTACATAATCACTAGCCGAAGAAAAATATTTGATGTGTCTATGCTGTGCAGAAATAAGAAAAGTTGAAAACTTACTAAACTGACAGAGTGGAGAAGGGAAGTTATTACCTCGCGGATATTTAAAGATACCACTAGCAGTTTTACAACTTAATTTTTTTTTTAACTTTTTGATGTATTTATTTAAATTATGCCAAATTTTTTGTGTGTTTTAACATATAAAATAGGCTATATAATTTTTTGAAGGGTATTTTTTAGATGCGTCGTCACACAGAANTACAACTTAATTTTTTTTTTTAACTTTTTGATGTATTTATTTAAATTATGCCAAATTTTTTGTGTGTTTTAACATATAAAATAGGCTATATAATTACGATTAGTTTTAAAATTCAGTCTTTCAGTTTAGTAAGTAATTTTTTTCTTTTTTCTATACCACAAAAATTACAATTATGGCGGACAGCTAGGCTTTCTCGTTCGAAGTCTACACAAGCAAGATGAATTTTATTTTATGAAATAATTTATAATGGATACAAACTGACTTCTGTTCCATACGTAAAAGTAAGATGAGAGGTACAAAGCACCATTAAGGGAAACCTTCCCCCGCCATATTGTATTTTGGGATTTTTATGCATTACTTATATTTAAAACAAAACAAAATTCTACAAGTACCCCTATACCCAACTAGTTATTGAGCTTACACAGCAGTACAGACATAACGACTCAACTACGAACTCGTATTTATTAACATTATAGGTTTTGCCAAATTTTGGCAGAATTAATGTTCTGGCGTAATTATGAAATCGTAGTTCCCTTATATTTTGTGTAATATTGCGTAATATCAATAGATAGTTGGGCACACAGGTATTTCCGGAATTTTGTTTTCTAAAAACATAAACAAACTAGTAAAACCAAGACTACATTATGGTGGGGGAAGGTTCCCCTANTACTGCGTAATATCAATAGATAGTTGGGCACACAGGTATTTCCGGAATTTTGTTTTCTAAAAACATAAACAAACTAGAAAAACCAAGACTACATTATTACAACATGAAAACTTACACATAGCCTATTGAATTAAATGAAAGTGAAAGTTAGTCGTTATATTGTATAATACATTTTTCTTTTATAATAATTCTATAGCTCCCATTAATTTATATTACCGAATCGTCTGTTTTTGAGTTACTGGACGGGCGTAAAGTAGAGCAGAATAGGCAGAGCCCCGGCTGAGCAAGGACTTAAGTAAACAACCCTGGCCAATCAAAAATTATGATGCACGAAGGGGGAAGGGGAAAGCAAGGAGGATGAACAGGGTGGAAAAGGGAGGGGATCCGAGACAAACAAAGAGTACACCGCCGCGCAGGAGTAGATGGTGGTAAAAACATTTACGCGACAGTGATAGCATCGCAAAATCATTGGGTTATGATCAAGGTCACCAACGTTTAACATAGGTGTCTGAGTCAGTGATGTAATACACTAAAGAGCCAAAAAGCTGGTACACCGGCCTAATATCGTGTAGCCCCCCCCTCCCCGAACACACAGAAGTGCCGCAAGACGACGTGGCATGGACTCGAATAATGTCTGAAGGCATANGAGTAGATGGTGGTAAAAACATTTACGCGACAGTGATAGCATCGCAAAATCATTGGGTTATGATCAAGGTCACCAACATTTAACATAGGTGTCTGAGTCAGTGATGTAATACACTGAAGAGCCAAAAAGCTGGTACACCGGCCTAATATCGTGTAGCCCCCCTCCCTCCCCGAACACACAGAAGTGCCGCAAGACGACGTGGCATGGACTCGAATAATGTCTGAAGGCATACAGGAGGCAATTCACACCATGAATCCTGCAGGGCAGTCCAAAAATCCAATCAGCGCCAATTTGAGAAAGGGTTGCACGTCTGTCACGTTTAATGATTCTCGTCAGTCGTCGTTTGTCCCGTTCTTTCACGATCTTTTCCCGGCCGCAGCGATGTCGAAGATGTGATGTTTTACTGGATTCCCCATATTCACGGTACACCCGTGAAATGGTCGTACGCGAACATCCAAATGTTATCGCTACCTCGGAGATGCTATGTCCCATCTCTCGTGCGCCGACTATAACACCACGTTCAAACTCACTTAAATCTTGATAACCTGTCATTGTAGGAGCAGTAACCAATCTAGCTGCCAACCGCATCGCGTTACTCTGATTGGTTCCATACCTCTGTTATTTGCATACGCACGCCTATACCAATTTTTATTGGCTCTTCAGTGTAGTTCATGTGGCGGAAGGAGACAGAAGCTGTGAAAGTATAAATATCACATTGAAATTATATCTGTGGGATATAAGTAAGTGTAGACAAGAAACTAGAGTCCATTCACGCTTACTTCCAACTTTTCTGGAGCCCTGCGAAATTTTTACTTCCAAATTATTCCTCCGTCTCATGCATGTAAAACTTAACAAAGACTAGAAAATCACACCAGAGGGACAACACACCGCATTCGCGCGCCCTTATTGTAATAATATATACCATAAGAACTATTTCTCATTAGGCACTGCCAGCACACACATTTTCTCTCTTCTTGTTTTCATTAATTACAAATTAAATATTTTAAATTTTAGACCAATATAAGTAGAAGTTCAATTTATCCAGAATAATGTATTTGTATGCTAACACAAGTATGAAATGCTTGTGGTACGTGACAACTTTGGGAACCAACCAAAACTAAATTAAAAAAGTGTGAAGAAACCGCGAGACCATATGCACTTAGATTCACAATTTCAAATTATAGCTTTCTGAAAAATAGAAATGTCAGAAAACATTAAAAGTTGGTGCTTGTTATGGCATTTAAGTAATAACAGGAAGCCAACCACCATGCCGAGGCAGCTAGGGCGTATGTGTGCTACGAGGTTTCAGGTTATAATTTACGCGTGGTGTGTATGTGTGTGCTTAAGTTTATTTTAACTCAGTACGTAAGTTGTCTTTCTGTTGGCATCCGACGTAAAGCAGGAACGTCAAAAGTTATCTTATTAATGACAGGGAATGTTGATCAAGAAAATCAGGAAGGTGTGTTGAGAAAAATATGGCCATAGCTATCATCTGACAAGCACGATGTCCACAAACAGACGCATTTAAGGCTTTAAACTTCTCAGACCCACTTCATTTTGCGGTTTCAGATGTTGTAAATATGTGATTTCATGATGCGTGCTGTACTTTGTGTTCGGCTATAAAAATATGAACCACTCACAACTTAGACAGGTAACACATTTTACGTACAATTTCTCAACAGGGAAGATAGTTGGCCGTCAGGACTCGGAGAGAACAGTACTGGCCAAAAATAACCTTCACATGCGTTATGCACAGTATTGTATACGCTGGATGTTAAAGGGTCTATTTAATTGTCTGATCACGCCGCATTTGAATTTTAACTGATATTATTCCGACAAAAAGAAAATATGCTTCGTTGGCACGATAACAAATTAAATTCTACTACCACGCTTACATAAAGCAAAATTATGTCATTACAGAGTCAATAATTTTCCAAAGGGTATGAACCAAATATTTGTACTCACGACTCGTCCAGACCACTAACATAAGTACGAGCAGCGTTCAGGAGAGCTTTTGGGTATTAAGTAGAGGGTTACGGACATAAAAATCTTTTTAGTTACTCTTTTGCAGCGAAGTTAATTGTGAACTTAATCTAATAGATGAGGACTGCGGAGGATCGTATTAGGATCGTATTAGGATCATATGAGGAACGTGCGCCAGCCTTTACTTGAAACGAGGAGGGGAAAACCACCTGGGAAAATTAACCAACCACACTGCAAATTGCGGAGATGGAAACCACGATCTCCCGAACCGGAGACCGGCATTTTACTGTGTGTCCAGACACGCTCGGTAGACAGTTGAAATACATGCACCAGTTATACAGCCTTGGTCTGTGTGTTGTTCGTGGTTAATTGAACACTATTGGAAGTCCTGATTTATGGCGTGATTCTTCGTTCTTTTTATATCTTTCCGGTATGTGTAAAATTAAAATTGCAATCCGCCCGACCACTTTGTTCATGCGCCGAGCAAGTGAAACTTTGAAATTGTTGCGAAAGTAAATGTGTCGCTAATGTGCATAAAACGAACAGTAACTATTTTTAATAGACCCAGTGTTTGCTAATTAAAGGTCACACTGTTAAAACGCCGTTAAACGATTGAAATACTGTTTATAATTCACCACCATCCTTAAAATCGGTGCATACGTTTAAATATACTCAGTTATAAGTAGGATTTTTTTCCATTGATTGATTTAAAAATTCCAAATCAAACGCAAAAAACCTGTAGTAATTGTCACTTTCACAAAAAAAAAAATGTAAAAAAAATGGATGTTAACGTCTAGCGCAGAGTGCCAACGCTAGCGATATGCAGACAGCATACTCCAAGAAGCCACAACACGAACTACTGTGGCCACCAAGTCAAAATGATAGTCGTGTGCTGGTTTTTCCTGGAGTGAGCAAGTCAGCTGTCAAAATACAGGCAACGTGTATTACCACTTATATTAAGGAAGTAAGTTATGAATTAATTTCGTAATTTATAGTTACTGTTAGCAAAGTAACACACACTGTGGACCACTTGTTAGTACGAAAACACTATATATTTATTTGTAGTTAACATTAATGCAATAACACTTGTCAAGAAAAATATGTTCTTGTAATAGAAAATATGAATAATTAACGATTTTCGAATTAAAATCACAAACTAAGGTTCTGTATAAAAAATTATTATGTTCTCTTCGGATCACTGGACATGTTTTATCACATCTTCTTGCTAATTGCCACCAAGAAAAATGTTTTTAAGGAAAATTTAGTAGTAGGTAATCCTGTAGATCACAATAACTTGCACTTTTGTTTATAAAGCATTAGTTCACGTGCATTCCTATAGAATACTATATTACGCCACAGTGATATAGCCCATTGAAGGTTATTTACAACTTTTCTGCAGCCTTGCTTAAGTTACAATTTCAGGATATTCCTCTCCCTCATGCAAACAAAGCTTTATGAAATCTAGACAATTACACCGAAGGGACAGCGCACCGCATTCGTGCGCACTCATTTTAGTAATACTTTCCACAAGAACTATTTCTTACTAGGCATTACCAACATACCTATTTTTACCCTATTTTTATTAATATTTATTATAAGCAAAATATTACATTTCATAGATAAAATTTAATTCAAAGTTCAAATTAACAAACAAATGACATCCTTTTATGCAAACAGAAGAATGAAACGCTTGTGATGCATAAAATATTTAGGAAACATCCAAACACATAATACGAGGGGTGATTTTTCAAAGGTTTGATTCGAAAAGTGTGAAGCAGCCACGAATAAACTATATGTAAAGATTCACGTCTTCAGAAATAGCTTAGCAGAAATCCATCAAGCCTGTCTAAATATTTGCTCACAAAGGTGTGTAAACTATTACGTAGGTTTACCATTCATGGTTTTTCCTGTATTAGCTTTCGCAAACTTATAGACTTCAATGAACTTTCTAACCGCAAATTAATGTGCACTCGAGTCCTTATCCCTTTCGGACCCGGGTTATTCGTTGTTACAAGTGTTGCAAAATAGGAAATGTTTTGACGCGAGCTGTACTTTAACAGGACCCCGTTTCACAACCGATGAGCTGTAGACTTTGCGTTCGGCTATATAAATAAGAACCATTCTTGTAACACCGTTCGCAGTATCTTCACACTTTCTGAATCAAACCTATGAAAAATTGCATCATGTATGACGCGATTGCTTGTTTCCTAAATATGTCACGTATCACATGCGTTTTATACTTTTGTTAACGAAAATGTACCTTATTTTTGGCTAGATTGAAATTTAACTTACATTTTATATGCCAATTATAATATTTCGTTCATAATTAATACGATTAAAAAAAAGAGATAAAATGGGCATGTTGGTAATGCCTAGTAAAAAATAGTTCTTGCCCAAAATACTATTAAACGTAGAGCGCACGAATGCGGTGCGCTGTCCCTGTAGTGTATTTTCTAAACTTGGTTAAGGTTTCTTCGCCTGAGGCGCAGGAATAGCCTGAAAGTAGATCTTAAGCAGGGCTTCAGAAAAGTTGGAAGTAACCGTGAATGTACTATACGAATCAGCTGCCCGCAGGAAAGATAATAAGGCACTGAGTTTCGCAGTGTACCGTACGGTCAAAAATAACCTTCCTGTGCTTTACGTACATAGGGTCTGCATGAGTTAATAATAGGTTTGTACGCGTGGTATGCTGTTTCTGTTATCTGAGAGCAAGTGACATTTTTCACAAGCAACGAAGTAGCAGAAAGATCAGTTGCTCTCGGCGTGACGACACGAACAACTAACAGCAGAAAACTAGAATGTCGAAAATAAATAAATACATTTTAATACTAAAATGGTTATATATATTAATTATTGCTACTGTGTAGTTAACGTATTTAAAAAAAAAGTAAGGCTGCTCTGGATAACTTACTTGCAAGGATAAGTGTTACTTCATTATTTTCTTTACTAATTGCACATCCCTGTGCACATTTTTACAGGATACCCAAATGTCTTCTCGTCACCAATCTGTAAAAGAAAATCATTTTTCGCGATCACCACTCTCAAGATTCAACGCTTGTAATTTTAATTTGGTAATTTTTTGTTTTCCTCGTTCTGCTATTTTTGCTGTACCTCGGCGAACAAGATCAGAAAAAACTGCTTTTTATATCGGAAATAGCAACTGCTACTGCCNAAAAAAAAAAAAAAAAAAAAAAAAAAAAAAAAAAAACTCCCGGTAACGCGAACGCTAGCTAGCAGAAATAGTGCTAAACTAGAAGAACAGCAAACCACACGAACACACGTAATGCTCCCGATATTGGTGAATTTACGTAACGAGAGGTGGTTAGCGGCCGTCTCACAAATGGCCTGCAATTTGGAAGGCGGGCTGGTGACGGCGGTCACTTGCGCATGCGCGCGCAAGGGGGGTAGAAGACGCCCGCCCTAGCCACTCGGANACTCCCGCCACGACGAGACCTGCGCAATGTCGCGAGCTGTCGCCGAAGTCGGCCTGGGTCGCGAGTAGTGAACCCGACGAACCACCGCAGCTCACACGTGCATCTGCCGTGCCCCAGAGCACGTGGCAACTTCTTTACACTCCCGCGCTGCTGGCTGGCAGGAATCGTGTAGTTACCCCTCTGGTAGCATGCAGCAACTCGGAGGAAGGCCCGCCACGTCGGATTAATACGCCGAGAAAATTGAAACATTGAAAGCGCAATAGTTGCGACGAGTGCTGTTAATCTTATTCGCACGGGCGAAGAACCGCGCTATGTCGCGCGAAAAACGAAACGTCGTCCAGAAGTCGGTTACCAGCTTCCTCCTCGTCTTGCTCGTGGCAGGTAAGGTCATAGACTAATCCTCTTTCAGCAGCGAATACTTCAGTTACATCGGGGTAAATGGCGTGTTGCTGAGCGTTTTGGAAAACCTGCTTGGCTTTTACGAGTGTGCTTACATTGTACGCGATGTTTGATATCTAGGAGTCAGTCAAGTCACACTTTGCATTTGATGCAGGCTGTCCACAGGAAACTGAGAACTTTTGATTGCCCTGTTAAAGATCTACTTGTATGCACGTTGTGTATCCTTCCACCATATATAAAATTATTATTGCCTGGGACTGATCACTTTGTTCATGCGTTAATCAATCTAAACACTGAAATTATAAGAAAAGTAAATATTTTACCAATTTACTTATCCATTCACTTATATTCACTATAACAACTAAACAAACATTTATTCCAGTATTCACAAATGTTTATTTAACACTTTTAATTCAACGTCAAGACAAGAAAATACTTTCTCTCTATAGTTACCAACTTTACTGTGCGCATGCCAGTCAGTGTTCCCATTAAAATATATATATGCAGATAGGCGTAGAAGAATTTTTCAGAAGTTTGTTTCAAAAGTTCTCATTTAACCATGAACAGCCTATAGAAATATATAACTGCTACAGTGGGGTAATTATTACCCTAATGATCGCAATTTAAAACACAAATTTCAGTTGCTAATGATTTAAAAGTTGAATTTTTAATAAGACATTAATATACGGCACTACCTATCCTTATTTGGGGCCAGCTGTACAATTAGTACTCCAGTAAGTATTTACATTATAGTGTACGCATTTGTGTGCTGGGATTTCATCAATATTTTTTTTAATAGTGCTTAAGTCACAGAAAATTTGCTATATATATCAACCAGAAAAAATTACGTTACACCTCAACCTGCTCACCACGCTTGTTTGTTTATGTCTCTCAGAATATTACGCAATACAAGAAAAACTCCAGAATTCCATTAAAAAAATATGTATATAAATTTTAAACACCTCCACGTTTAAATATCATCTGAAATTACCACTGGATTAATTGAATAAACATATCAAACTTTATGGTGCCGTTAGTAACTTATCACGATTATTAGGCTTCTTTTTATTAATGCTAAAACGAATGTTTTGGAGTGTAAATTCTTTAAAAAATGACTGTTGGCTTGTCCACAAAATATGACTACATTATAACGAAATTAATGTTTGATTTAAATTTGGCAATGCACGTTTTTTTACGTAACGTGCGATTAAATTTTTTGACACAAAACAAATTTACACCATATGTCCTGATTTATATATCTTATTCCCATCTGAAATTCAACGATATATATTTTTATGCAAGTGTGATGAAGGATAATTGCTTATGAAAGTAATTCAAGTTTGGTTTATCAGTTTGCAGATTTTTATATTAATTTCGTAAAATAATGACAATGTTTGTTAATTATATTGATTAAAAGGAATTAAGGAGTTTTAAAAGGCTACAACAAAATTATTTCATTCAAACACAAAAATTGTTGAACAAAAAATATCAATAAATAATGGCAATATAACACACAGATAATCCTTTACCTGCACGTGAATGTACAGATCAGTAAATAACAGTGGTAGGGAAGCTTATAAGATTTTGAAACTTCGACTGGCTAAATCCTAGTCGAGCACAATAATTTAACCCGAAACGCATTCGTTTAGTACAGTTTTAGGGAAAAATTAAGAGGGTTATAGGGAAAAAATTATTTTATATTTATGACAAGCATTATTCAAGCTTGGAAATTAGACGTGATATCGTATCTAGAGAAAATCTCGCTTAAAAATCACAATTGTATTGTTTCTAGAGCTCTCAAATAATAAAAACCTAAGTCTCTTGCCGAAATTATATAACGTACAATGAAAAATAATACCAGGGGTTATATCAATATAATGGCAATGACACACACACAAAATTAATTTTTGAAAATTGTTATATATATATATATTTTTTTTTCAAATATTTTTACAATACATTTTTTGAGCGTTTCCAAAAATGATCTGTGAGAATGCTCTTTGTCATTCCTTAATTTTATAAGTGCTTTTTATTATTATTATTGTGAGCCGATAACAGTGACATTTTTGTTTTGTCATACGATTATGGTGAACAATATAAGGTACATATTATTTTATTGCTAGAAACATTTAAATATTAAATGTTAAAATGCTTAACAGTGGTTTGACATTATTACAAAATAACGATTTGCTTTTATTATTCGTTATCCAACGCCGCAAAGATGATTTACAATGAAAACGTTCATCGAAACCCATTAACGTTGGGGAAAATAACGCGTGACTACCTGCTGGCGAGGTTGAAAATCTTTGAGTTTTCCAACACGAAGTGTTAACTTCGTTTCTCAATAATCAGTATTACTCCTCAAGAACTTGCACACTTATTTATTTTTCAATGAAAGATATGCCTGTAACAAATTCAGAGTAGTTTATAGGAGGTCGACCACTTGCAGCTGATCAAGTCGTCACTAATGATTTCAGGCAGTGTCCTCCGTACTTGGGCCACGATGGCTGAGCGGTTACACTGCTCGCTTCGCACCGAGGCGAACCGGGTTCAATCCCCGACCGGTTCACTCCGGATTTCCGCAAGTGGGAATCGTGCCAGACGATGCCGCTGGTCGGCGGGATTTCTCGGGGGTCTCCCGTTTCCCCCGCCCACTCATTCCGGCGCTGCTCCATACTCACCTCACCTCACCCGCACCGGCTCTCAAGACCTCGATATTAAGGGCAGCCATAATCTCTTCACCCACTTAAAAAAAGTTCAGTATAACATGAAAGTGCATTTACGTAACGAAGTTATAGGCTGCCACTCAGAACAATTTCTCTCTACTCATCGTGTATCGTTTTACCCATCCGAAAAAAATGTAATATGGCCACTGATCTACGGATATGCATTTGTACGTCACTCAGATGCCACTTTGAAATGGCTACAAACGTAGCCACTATGTTTCTTAATTCAATGATCAAACTCACAGGTAGGTTACGGGGAAAGGAAATAAAAATATTTAATTGAAAAAAAAAACCGAGGTACAACTTCATCGGGAACACGGTCACGGGTTTAACGTGAATATGTCTGCGTTAGCGGGTGATATTTTCTGTGGGATATGGGAATGTAATGAAATTAACGAAATTTACACTTGTTTTTTTATAGCTCAAATCAACAAATATTGAAGAGATATTTCAGTTGGCACCAAAATCAGCACGCTAGCGATGTGAGTTGCTAGTTATAATACCTGGATTATTTAGCCCACGCCCAAAATTGTCACCCTGGCCGTGCCCCCCCCCCAACTCCTGCGCATGAGCGGCACCAGCGTAAGGCCATGCTCACATCGTAGTAATATACCCGATCGAACGAGACCACATTTATTTCAGGGGCCGCTGTGGCTAAGCGGTTAGCCCACCCACCTCCCACAAAGGCGAACCGGGTTCAATCACCGGCCGGATCACTCCCGGATTTTTGCAGGTGGGGATCGTGCCGGACGATGCCGCTCGCCAGCGGGGTTTCTCGGGGATATCCCGTTTTCCAGCCCTTGCATTCTGGTGCTGCTACATTCTCACCTGATTTCACCCTCGTCGGCTCTCAAGATTTCGTTTTTAAGAGCCACTCCAATCTTTCAACTCAACTCAATACATTAATTTCGATCGTGTTATTAGACACGAAATATCGGGATGGATCACACCGCAAACCTTATATTGCCGTTTCCGTCCTATACCCCATGTATCGGTCTGGTTCTAATAACACATTTACGTAAAAAAAAAAAATCCGGAACTGTAGACGTTCATTAAGAGTACGTTGACAAAGCGCTGCGCCAGGCTCCCCAATATGCGAACATCGTCACGACAGAGTTGGGTTGGTTACATATCTTGCAGGCATCATCACGTCCCATTACACCTGGAGCCCATTTATCGTAGACGTCGCCGTCGGTCAATGGCGGCAAACGTGTGGTGGTCAGGTACCTATAGGTTGTTCATGGTAAACTGAGCACTTTTGAAAGCTCTGCTTAAGATATACTTGTAGGCACATTGTGCAATCTTCAACTATAAGTAAAATTAACATTGCCATGGGCCTCACAACTTTATACGTACGTCGGTCGAGTGAAACTGTGAAATTACTACAAAAGTAAATGTATTACAAATTCGCTAATTTTACACTTGTACGCATAAAAAAAACACAAATCAAAATAAATATTTTCAGTATTTACAAATGCTCATTTAACAGTTTTAATTCAACGTTGAAACATGGTACTACTTTCTTTCTGCCGTTACCTACTTAACTGGATACATGCCAGTCAGTAATCTCTATAAAATATATGCAGATAGGGGCAGTGACATTCCCCAAAGGTTGATTACAACAAAACTGCACAATTAACAGTGAACAGGCTTTACCAGCCGGGATACAGCTGCTTTGTGGCTCTGGAACGCCCCTTCTCCGCCGCCGATCTCTCATTTGCGCCGGAGGCAGTGCTGTCGCGAGACCGGGAACCGAGGTTCTCAGAACTCGCTCGAGTGGGCTTACAAGTCTAATTTGCAGCCCGGCAGACTTGGGTTAAATCACTTTGCCTGCGACGGGCCACTGTGTTGTTGTCGTTTGAGCTGGTCTCCGGGCTGTGTTTTGTTAAATTCTTAGAGTGTTTAATGTAATTCATCTTTCTTATGATAATCACACACACATATATATTTACATTTGGTATATACGTAGTTAAGCGTATGAAAAGGCAAAAGACTTAACTTTGCCACTAACAAAGCCAGTAAATAGTAGTAGTAATAACAATACGATTTTATGAGACCACAACGTTAAAAAAGTTAACAGCTACCCACAAACATATAAACATGCGCTTTGTGCTGTTATGAAGCTTAGTTTGAAATTATTATTTTCTTATATTATCTTACAGGATTGAGTAACAAGGCAAATAATATTTCGTCATATTAAAATTTCTCTTAATTGCGAAACGTTAATAAAAACAGCTACGCACGAATATACCTCCCATGTAGTTCATGCTTTTATAAATCTCCAATATTGTCGGATGAACTTCATTTATTACTTAATACTTATAATTTTTTGGTACGTATTTATTATTTTTGTTGTTTAAACAAAAAGGAAATAATAAAAATACATTATTACATTCCCCAAAGGAAACAAATCTTCGTCACAGAATAGAATCGTTCAGATAAGTGTGTGTGTGTGTGTGTATAGTTAATTAAATTGAAGCTACTTCAAGGAAGAGCAATGAGTCACCAAGGCGAACCGGGTTCAACAATCCTCAGACGGGTGACTCCTTGATTTTCGCGTGTGGGAATCGTGCCGGACGATGCCATTGGTCGGCGGGTTTTATCGGGGATCTCCTGTTTCCCCAGCCCTTGCATTCCGACGCGGCTCCATACTCACCTCAATCACCCTCATCGGCTCTCAAGACCTCGCTGCTAAGGGCCGCCCAAATCTCTTCACTCACTCACTTCACTCATTCCCTTGGTACATAATGGAATTTATATTGGTTACTCAAGAAATTGTAAAACAGAGTATTGATGGTTGGTTTAAATATAATCATTGAAAAAATCTCTTATGGCCTACGGTTTAGCAAAATATGATTTAAATAATATCGGATGTATTTAAGCACGGTTTAATTACATCAGGTTTCGGCAGACGGTGTTCGCAATAACCCATTTTAAGTGAAGACTGAAGTCACTTAAAATCGCTACAATAATAATTGTCGCATATAAGTCACTCCAAGAACCCAGCGTTATTAGTGAAGTAGTTCCAAGTGCGGAGATCAGCGAGGGCGAAAGAACGTACTTAGTTATAACTTGCCCAAATGGGAAAGTGCTATTAAAAATTTACAAAGCAGTAATGGATAAGAAGAACACAAAAAAGACACGAATTGCAAAAAAATTACTAGAAGGGAAAAAATTATAACTACCTCAAGCATCAGAAAAAAAACTAATTTATCGTAAGGATTCTATGGAGATGATGAAATCAATACGTTATTTGTGAGGGAAAACCGTACAAGATGGGGAAATAATTGACGCGGTGCTTAAAATGCAAAATGTACTTTAACTGCTAGAATGTCAATTAGCGTTTTAATTGCTGTTTCTACAAATAACGGATTCGGGACTTTTAGACTAAAGTTGTTTACGCGTAGATATTAAAAAAAAAAAATAATAATAATAATAAAAAAAACAACGCGTTCCTTGCATAGCCGGGCTACCAACAAGAACTTTGGTTTGAAGATTACGCTCTCGCAACCTTCGTCACTGAAATCCTCATATCGCAACATTTTATTCTGTGTTTGCAATAACTTTGTAGTTACTACCTATACAATAGCTTTTTTTGTGAAAGCGAGCTCATATACACATATACATACACACTTAATAATTGGTTAAGAATAATGTGGGTGTAACTGTACAACGATTATTATGAAACAAACCTAAAATTACAAGTAACACGTACAGAATGTTGAATGCAGTGTTTTACGAACATTTTTTTTTTTGCGAAAAATGTGTTTTCAAAGCACATGCTGTATAACAGATATAATCCTCGCAAACAATGAACAGTTTTATACACGTTGCGACAGAAGGAATGTTGTTTGCTACGTCACAAAGGTAAACAAAGGAGGTTATGTTGATACTGTTCAATGACGGACGTTACATACTTTTTCCACTGGGGGGAAGGAGAGGGCTAAATTAAATTCAAAATGTTCTCGGGCTTTCAACACATTTCTACATTAGATACAAAATTTAAGACAGGTGACGTTTTTTAATGGGTGTTTGTGAGATGGGGCTTATTTTGAGAGATGGGAAAAAAATAAATATATAGTTTTATACGCTGCTTTAGAAAGATCGTATCAGTCATAGGAGTTACCAGTGAGTTAAAATTTGATACAGGTGTCACGGATTACAATGCGAGGCGTACAAAAAATAGAAATAACAATAAAAAGAAAATTTAGTTTCACCACATTTGTTCGTATTTGTGGATTATTTGGTTACTGATAGATTACCAAGTAAAACATTTGAATTTTAATTAAACCCTTGTGTATACTAGTCGTTTTGCAAATACAGCTGTCTCTTTATCACACACCCCTTTCCCCAAATTCATTAAACTCTACCCAATTTCACATTAAATAAAGGAATATAATCATTTCTGTCAAAATAAACACAGGTCACTGGCATCAAAAAATAAACGAAGAAATAATATTATATTAACGAATTTAATTTTAAATGAAACGCGATGATTTGTTTTTATTAACGACAAATAGCGCTGCAGTGAGGCAGTGTCGTGGTCAACCAATCGTCTTCCATTGCGATGAACCAGTTATGATTCTTAGCGGTGTCAAGCAGGGGTTTTAGCATTTGGAAAATGTGGCTTACTTCGTCGTTTCTAAGTGTTTTCTCGAGTTATTTCTGCTCTCCTATAGTTGATTTTCGTTACTGCTACATTTCAAGTTCACCCTTGCTGAAAATTAAGACCTCCATCTTTTAAGCGCAGTGGAAATCTCTCACTTACTGCCTCACTTAATCAGTACCAATGCAGACAGTTAACTATTACAACGTAGTTAAAGCTGTTCACGATAAAGTGAGCACTTTTGAAATCAAACTTTGGAAACTGTCACTGCCCCATATCTGCATATATTTTATCGGGAACACTGAATGCCATGCATCCAATTAAGTTGGTAATGATAGAGGGAAAGTAGTTCCATGTTTTTACATTGAATTGAAACTGTTAGATAAGCATTTGTGAATACTGAAAATATTTATTTTGATTTATGTTTTTTCATGCGTACAAGTGTAAAAATTAGCGAATTTGTAAAACATTTACTTTTCTAGTAATTTCACAGTTTCACTCTACCGATGCATGGATAAAGTTGTGAGGCCTATGGCAATGTTAATTTTACCTATAGTGGAAGAATACACAATGTGCTTACAAGAAGATCTTAAGCAGGGCTTTCAAAAGCGATCAGTTTACTACGGACAGCCTATGACTTCAGTAACAGTACTTTAGGTATATAGTGAAATGCTTCCTCTTCACTCAAATAGCAGGTTCCACGAGCGCAGGGGCAGATGCAGATTCACACTTTCAGACCCACAGCAATTTATGGTTTAAGGTGTTACAAATAAGACATTTTTTGTCGTGTGCTGTACTTAAGCTTAGACAGCACTTTTTTCATTATCACAGATAATGAGCTGTAGGCTTAGTGTTCGGCTATAGTAGCATGGACCATTCATAACCTAGAACGGTGGGAACAGTTTACGAACCACTTATCACAGGGGAAATTATTGGTG
Organism: Clitarchus hookeri; assembly: GCA_002778355.1. Taxonomy (NCBI): domain Eukaryota; kingdom Metazoa; phylum Arthropoda; class Insecta; order Phasmatodea; family Phasmatidae; genus Clitarchus; species Clitarchus hookeri. Next base: position 3,922 of record NQII01006650.1, on the reverse strand, counting down.
TTTGAGCCTCGCAAAACTGACCAAACATTACATTCCTGTGTCTTATGTACACGATTATGTTTACTGTGTCTGAATGGGTTAAATGTACCGTGATTACAGTTTTGTGTCCAGTGATCAGTCGTTTCTTAGTGGACGGAGTCCAGTACAAGTCTCAATGATCGTACTCTTCGTTTCAAAATGAGTAGCATATTGAATTTCTCCTGTTTTCATTCCATTATATATTTGGCACTGTTNGAGTTATTTCTGCTCTCCTATAGTTGATTTTCGTTACTGCTACATTTCAAGTTCACCCTTGCTGAAAATTAAGACCACCATACTTTAAGCGCAGTGGAAATCTCTCACTTACTGCCTCACTTAATCACTACCAATGCATACAGTTAACTATTACAACGTAGTTTACAGCTGTCCACGATAAAGTGAGCACTTTTGAAGTCGAACTTTGGAAACTGTCAGTGCCCCATATCTGCATATATTTTATCGGAAATACTGACTGGTATGCATCCAGTTAAGTTGGTAATGATAGAGGGAAAGTAGTTCCATGTTTTAACATTGAATTGAAACTGTTAGATAAGCATTTGTGAATACTGAAAATATTTATTTTGATTTATGTTTTTTTTTCATGGGTACAAGTGTAAAAATTAGCGAATTTGTAAAACATTTACTTTTCTAGTAATTTCAAAGTTTCACTCTACTGACGCATGGATAAAGTTGTGAGGTCCATGTCAATGTTAATTTTACCTTTAGTGGAAGAATACACAATGTGCTTACAAGAAGATGTTAAGCAGGGCTTTCAAAAGCGATCAGTTTACTACTAACAGCCTATGACTTCAGTAACAGTAATTTAGGTATATAGTGAAATGCTTCCTCTTCACTCGAATAGCAGGTTCCACGAGCGCAGGGGAGGGTAATTTACGGCAGATGCAGATTCACACTTTCAGACCCCACAGCAATTTATGGTTTCAGGTGCTACAAATAAGACATTTTTTGTTGTGTGCTGTACTTAAGCTTAGACAGCACTTTTTTCATTATCACAGATAATGACCTGTAGGCTTAGTGTTCGGCTATAGTAGCATGGACCATTCATAACTCAGAACGGTGGGAACAGTTTACGAACCACTTATCACAGGGGAAATTATTGGTGTTTGAGCCTCGCAAAACTGACCAAACATTACATTCCTGTGTCTTATGTACACGGTTATGTTTACTGTGTCTGAATAGGTTAAATGTAACGTGATTACAGTTTTGTGTCCAGTGATCAGTCGTTTCTTAGTGGACGGAGTCCAGTACAAGTCTCAATGCTCGTACTCTTCGTTTCAAAATGAGTAGCATATTGAATTTCTCCTGTTTTCATTCCATTATATATTTGGCACTGTTTCTTGCTCTCCATTGCTCTCTATTAAAACATAGATAACTTAAAAAAAAAAAAGTTGCGAGAGTTGTAATGCCGAAGTATTCTCACTGCAAGTTTCAAGAACCAACTGACCCACACCACCATCATTAAACTGTGTGTGTTGTGTGTGTATATGTCGATATATCGATGCACCTCCCATTTATTATTCATTTCCATTATCAGTCAGTGCCATTCCATTATTCCCATCTATACTTCGCCGTTATCCATGTTATTGTCTGTATCCACACAAACAACCGTGCAAAGCAAAAGTCAAAATATTTTTTTATTGTCAAAATTAACCCATACGCAAATGTCGAAGAAATTACATATTACTTTTCACAGTTAATTGAACACTTAAAAAAAATGACTATAGCTGCGTACTCTTTAACGTAAGTATAGGCAGAAAACTTATGACTAAATTGGTAGCGAATTATGAAAAGTAGTTCCGTGTTTGAACGTCTTATTAACATGTGATTTTTGAGTTTGTGAATGCTAAACTCATTTTATTTTGTTTCTGTTTATCTAATGCGCATAACGGCAATAATTGGCACATTAGAATCTATTTATATTTCTGACAATTTCCATTTACACTTGATGGGCGTATGAATAAAGTGATAGGGTTCACGACAATGCCAATTTTCATATGGTGGAAGTATGCGCAATGAGCAAAGAAGTAGATATTAAGCAAGACTTTTAAAAGTTCTCAATTAATTGCGAACAGCCTATACCTATACCGAATGTTGCATATTTATAGACTCCATATTACTGGTACGAACATGACTGCTTTGAATACAAATGCGTATCTTACAAAAGCTATGTCCCTGGTCTTCGATGCAATCAGATGTATTAATGTTATGTTATTACAGTCTAACGTCGTATAGAATCGCAAGAGTCGCAACGCAGAATATCTTGCCTGCAACAAAATAACATTATATTTAATTTTTCACGTTAGAATTGAGAGTAATATTTTTTAGGTTAAGTATTGAACGTTTTAATAGAGTTTACAATGTTTTAGGCAACTCTCAAAATTTCGTGTCTCAGTGAGTGTACTGAATCGATAGTTTTCGCATGTAGTTCAGACTGCAATATTTTCAAGCAGTTAAAAATCGAGACAATAACATCAAAATTCTGGCTTTCATACCAATCTAATACTATCTACTTACAGTCAGTTTTCTTAATGAATTATGCTGTCCGTCTGTACACTAGGTTTATGCAGCGGACAACAGTATTTGTGTGACACGTCCGAATGTTTGTGTGATTGTGTCCAGCGAAATGAAGTGACGACAGGACAGGTTTCTGAGTAGGAGGAACCACACATCTGTACTAGAATCATATTATTCTCTTGCTATGTGGGAACGATCCAAATACTGATGTAGTTGTTATGTGGAAGGAACTATATATTGTGTAATAGGAACAGTGTGTTACGCTTAAGTAACTTAATGAACAGCTGCAGATACAATCTCATACGGGAAGCTCACCTGCTATTTCATTTTCCGAGATCTGCAAAGAGACCAGTCCTGTGTGTGTATGTACTCTCCTAGCCAACAGAGAAAGAGCTCTAAGTAATTATTAATATATGAGCCTAGATTCATATACACTTTCTGTTAAAGCTCACGTACGTTGAATTTGACTAATAAACCATACTAATCAATAAAGCAAATTACAAACTCTATGAAAATATTTAATTCATCTATGAAGCGTACTTAGTAGAAATTTTGGAATCATCGCTATTGTCTAAAAGTTTTCAAAGGAAATTCGCAACTTCTTTTAACTGATAGCGAAAAATAGAATAATTATCTACTCTGTACTTCCCTTGTAAGTTTTAGACTAAAGTTTAAAAGTGACGTTAACTGCCTTTTTAACATAAACGATGCCGAGAATGTGGAATAAAACTGCTGGAAAATTCCAAAAAAAAGAATTGCTTTTTGGCTGGATTATGTTCGTCACGTAGAAGCTGGTGTGAACTGTGACATACCCAAAAAGAGTTAAGAGAACTAAAGCATTTTCTTCTAATATTTCTCCTCTTAATAATTCTTTACTTGGGGCGCTATCATTATAGCCTTGGCTCAGAAATCTTTTTATATAAAGCCCAAGTGTTTCCAATTCTCTCTGTACATATTTCGGCTAACAAAAACCCCACGATGACGTTACTCAATGTTGCAAGCCTTTAAATCGACGTATGCGACTAATGCTTCTGGTGGAATACAAAAATAATTTTAGTTTGACTTGACCGACACACGAATAAAGTAATTAGGATCATGTCAATATTAATTTTACTTATGGTGGGAAATATTTAATGAGTATACAAGTAGACATTAATCAGGACTTTAGAAAGCGCTGAGCTTACTATGAACAGCCTATAAAAACTTCAAAGTTAACAAGTTTATAGCAGGCGACTTTACTTTATATGAGTAAATAGCAGACAACTTTATAAAAATCGGCGTCACAGCAGGACTAAGTGACAACTCCCAGAGCTGTGGTTTTGAAGGAAGGTGATTGACACTGTTGTCTAAAGGACCAATTTACTACTGA
>NQII01006649.1:92800-111768 GCA_002778355.1 Clitarchus hookeri | reverse complement strand
AGGTATGGAGGTAGGAAGGTAGCTAGTTAAGTAGTAATGAAGGTAGTATTATCTGTGGATAAGAAGAAGGATGGGCCCGAAGGTATTTAGGTAGGTGTGGAGGTAGGAAGGTAGCTAGTTAGGTAGGTCTGGATGTAGGAATGTGTTTGGTTGGTTAGGTAGTAATTGAGGAACGAAGGTAGCTAGTTAGGTAGGTATTGAGGTAGGAAGTTAGGTGTATAAACAGGTTAGTTTGACGGAAGGTAGTGAGGTAGGTATATAGGTAGGAAGGTTAAAAGTTAGGTAGTAATGGAGGTAGAAAAGCAGGTGGATAAGAAGGTTGGTAGGACGGAAGGAAGTTAGGAAGTTATGGAAGTAGGAAGGTAGCAAGTTCGGTAGGCACGGAGGTAGGAAGATTGCTAGTTAGGTAGGTATGGACGTAGGGAGGTAGCTATTTAGGTAGGTATGGAGGTAGGAAGGTAGGTGGATCTGCAGGTTGGTAGGATGGAAGGTAGTGAGGTAGGTACGGAATAAGGAAGGTAGCTAGTGAGGTAGGTAATGAGGGAGGAAGGTAGGTGTATAAGTAGGTTTGTAGGATGGAAGGTAGTTAGGTAGGTATGGAGTTAGGAATGTAGCTAGCTAGGTAGGTATGGAGGTAGGAAGGTAGTGGATTAACAGGTTCGTAGGATGGAAGGTAGTTAGATAGATATGAAGGTAGGATGGTAGAAAGATAGGTAGGTATGGAGGAAGCAATGTAGCTTGTTAGGTAGTAATGGAGGTAGGAATGTAGATGAATTAGCATGTTGGCAAGATGGAAGGTTGTTAGGTAGGTATGGATGTAGGAAGGTAGCTAGTTAGGTAGGTATGGAGGTAGGAAGCTAGCTAGTTAGGTAGGTATGGAGATAGGAAGTAGCTAGATAGGTAGTTATGTTGGTAGGAAGGTAGATAATTAGTTAGGTATTGAAGTAGGAAGGTAGCTAGTTAGGAAGGTATGAAGGTAGGATGATAGCTTGTTAGGTAGATATGGAGGTAGGAAGGTAGATAGTTAGTTAGGTATGAAGGTAGAAAGGAAGATAGTTAGGTTGGTATAGAAGTATGAAGGTAGCTAGTTAGGTAGGAATGGAGGTAGGAAGGTAGGTGTATAAGCAGGTTGGTAGTACGGAAGGTAGTTAGGAAGGTATGAAGGTAAGAAGGTAGGTGGATAAGCAGGTTGGCAGGAAGGAAGCTAGTTATGTAAGTATGAAGGTAGGAAAGTAGGTGTATAAGCAGGTTGGTAGGACGGAAGGTAGTGAGGTAGGTATGGAGGTAGGAAGGGAGCTAGTTAGGAAGGTATGCAGGTTTGAAATGTAGGTGAATAAGCATGTAGGTACGACAGAAGGTTGTTAGGTAGGTATGGAGGTAGGAATGTAGCTAGTTAGGTAGTTATGGAAGTAGGAAGGTATCTAGTTAGGTAGTAATGCAGGTAGGACGGTGGCTACTCAGGTAGGTATGGAGGTAGGAAGGTAGCTAGTTAGGTAGGTATGGAGGTTGGAAGTAGTTAGTACGGGTAGGTATGGAGGAAGTAAGGTAGCTAGTGAAATAGGTAAGGAGCCAGCAAAGTAGGAAGATAAGACGGTTGGTAAGACAGAAGGTAGTTAGGTAGGTATGGAGGTAGGAAGGAAGCTAGTAAGGTAGATATGGAAGTAGGAGGGTTTCTAGTTAGGTAGTAATGAAGGTAGGAAGGTAGCTACTTAGATAGGTATGGAGGTGGAAAGGTAGCTAGTTATGTAGGCATGGAGGTAGGAAGGTAGCGAGTTAGGTAGGTTAGGAAGTAGGAAGGTTTCTAGTTAGGTAGATATTGTGGTAGAAAGATAGGTAGATATGCAGAATGGTAGGACCTAAGGTAGATAGGCAGATAGGAGGTAGGAAGATAGCTTGTAAGGTAGGTATAGAGGAAGAAGGTAGCCAATTTGGTAGGTATGGAGGTAGGACGGTAGCTAGTTAGGTAGGTATATAATTGGTAAGGAATTAGGAAGATAACTATTTAGGTAGATATGGTGGTAGAAAGGTAGGTGAATATGCAGATTGGTAGGACCTAAGGTAGATAGGTAGGTAAGGAGGTAGGAATATAGCTTGTTAGGTAGGTATGGAGGAAGAAGTTATCTAATTAGGTAGGTATGTAGATAGGAAGGTAGCTAGTTATGTAGATATATTGAGGTCAGAAGGTAGCTAGTTAGGTCGGTATGGAGGTAGGATGGTAGGTGGATAAGCAGGTTGGTAGGAAGGAAGGTAGTTATGCAGGTATGGAGGTAGGAAGGTAACTAGTTAGGTAGTTATGGTGGTAGGAAGGTAGCTAGTTAGGTAGGTTAGGAAGTAGGAAGGTTTCTAGTTAGGTAGATATTGTGGTAGAAAGATAGGTAGATATGCAGAATGGTAGGACCTAAGGTAGATAGGCAGATAGGAGGTAGGAAGATAGCTTGTAAGGTAGGTATAGAGGAAGACGGTAGATAATTTGGTAGGTATGGAGGTAGGACGGTAGCTAGTTAGGTAGATATGAATGTCTTCAGTTAGCTATTTAGGTAGGTATGGAGGTAGGAAGTTACGTGGATAAGCAGTTTGGTAGGACAGAAGGTAGTTAGGAAGTTATGGTGGTAGGAAGGCAGCAAGTCAGGTAGTTTTGAATATAGGAAGGTAGCAGGTTAGGTAGGTATGAAGGAAGGAAGGTAGGTTGATAAGCAGGATGGTAAAACGGACGTTGGTTAGGTAGGTATGGAGTTAGGAAGGTAGTTTGTTTGGTAGGTAAGGAGGTACGAAGGTAGGTTGATAAGCAGATTGGTAGGACGGAAGTTAGTTAGGTTGGTATGGAGGTAGGAAAATCGCTAGCTTGGAAGGAAGGAAGGTAGGAAGGTAGATATTTAGGTAGGAATGGAGGTAGGAAGTTAGCTAGCTAAAAAGGTATCGAAGTAGGAAGGTAGCTAGGAACGTTGGTATGGAGGTAGCAAGTTATATATTTATGTAGGTATGGAGGTAGGAAGGTAGCTAGCTAGGTAGTAATGGAGGTAGGAAGGTAGCAAGTTAGGTAGGTATGGAGGTCGGAAGGTAGGTGCATAATTAGGTCGGTAGGATGGAATGTAGTTAGGTAGGTATGAAGGTAGGAAGGTAGAAAGATAGGTAGGTATTGCGGAAGCAATGTAACTAGTTAGGTTGTAATGGAGGTAGTAATGTATGTATTTAAGCATCTTGGTAGGACAAGAGGTTGTTAGGTAAGGTATGGAAGAAGGAAGGTAGCTAGTTAGGTAGGTATGGATGTTGAAAGGTAGGTGGATAAGCAGGTAAGTAGGATGGGAGGTAGGTACTTAGGAATGGAGGTATGAAGGTAGCTAGTTAGGTAGGTATGGAGTTATGAAGTTAGGTGGATAAGCAGGTTGGTAGGTAGGAAGGTAGTTAGGTAGGTAGAGTTTAGGAAGGTAGTTAGTTAGTTTGGTATAGATGTAGGACGATAGGTGGATAAGGAGTTTGGTTGGACGAAAGGTTGTTAGGTAGGTATGGAGGTAGGAAGGTTGCTAATTAGGTAGGTTTGGTGGTAGAAAGTTAGGTAGGTAGTAATGGAGGTAGGAAGAAAGCAAGTTAGGTGGGTATTTAGGTAGGACTGTAGGTGGATAAGCAGGTTGGAAGGATGGAAGGTAGTTAGGTAGGTATGGAGGTTTGAAGGTAGGTGAATAAGCAGGTAGGTAGGACAGAAGGTTGTTAGGTATGTATGGAGGTAGGAAGGTAGCTAGCTAGGTAGTAATGGAGGTAGGAATGTAGCAAGTTAAGTAGATATGGAGGTCGGTAGGTAGGTGGATACGCAGGTCGGTAGGATGGAATGTATTAAGTTAGGTATGGAGGTAGGAAGGTAGCTAGTTAGGTAGGTATGGAGGTAGGATGGTAGGTTGATAAGCAGGTTGGTAGTACAGAAGGCAGTTAGATAGGTATGGAGGTAGGAAGATATCTAGTTAGGTATTTATGGAGGGAGGAAGGTAGGTTGAAAAGCACGTTAGTAGTACAAAAGGCACATAGGTAGGTATGGAGGTTGGAAGGTATCTACTTAGGTACGTATGGAGGTAGTAAGGTAGCTAGTTAGGAAGGAATGAAGGTAGGAAGGTAGGTGAATAAGCAGGAAGGTAGGACAGAAGGTTGTTAGGTAGGTATGGAGGTAGGAATGTAGCTAGTTAGGTAGTAATAGAGGTAGGAATGTAGATGAATAAGCATGTTGGCAGGATGGAAGGTTGTTAGGTACGTATGGAGGTAGTAAAGTATCTACTTAGGTAGGTATGGAGGTAGTAAGGTATTTAGTTAGGAAGGTATTAAGGTAGGAAGGTTAGTTGAATAAGCAGGTAGGTAGGACAGAAGGTTGTTAGGTAGGTATGGAGGTAGGAATGTAGCTTATTAGGTAGTTATGGAGGTAGGATTGCAGCTAGTTAGGTAGTTATAGAGGTAGGAAGGTAGTATTTTAGGTAGCTATGTAGGTAGGAAGGTAGCTTGTTAGGTAGTTCTGGATGTAGGGAGGGAGCAAGTTAGATAGTTATAAAGATAGGAAGGTAGGTTGATAAGCATATTGATTGGACGGAAGGTAGATAGGTAGGTAAGGAGGTAGGAAGGTAGCTAGCTAGGTAGTAATGGAGGTAGGAATGTTGCAAGTTAAGTAGGTATGGAGGTTGGAAGGTAGGTGGATCAGCAGGTTGGAAGGATGGAAGGTAGTTAGATAGGTATGGAGGTAGGAATGTAGGTGGATAAGCAGGTTGGAACAACAGAAGGTAGTTAGGGAGGTATGAAGGTAGGAAGGTAGGTGGATAAGCAGGTCGGTAGTATGGTAGGTAGTTATGTAGGTATGAAGGTAGGAAGGTAGCTAGTTAGGTAGTAATGGAGGTAGGAAGGTAGTAGGATAAGCAGTTTGGAAGGACGGAAGGTAGTTAGGTAGGTATGGAGGTAGGAAGTTAGCTAGTTAGGTAGGTATGGAGGTAGGAATGTAGGTGGATAAGCAGTAAGGTTATTGGCATATAATTTATTGGCATCCAGGTATGCCAGATAAGAGGATTCAACTTTGGCATCATAATCATTCATGTGTTTATCATTTGCTTTGGCATACCTCTTGAAACATTGTGATATTCCACCACGAATACCTTTTTAAATCATCAAAATCATGTTGTTATCCATTAGTAGTGTAGTTCTGTTTTAGTATGTTTGAGCATTGCATCCCACGCTAGCCCTGGTGCTGGGAAATACCATGCAGGATCTAGCTTATATGTCTTGAGACATACATCTCTAAAATTTTCTATAATATCACCCAATATCAATATATCTGTTTTGTTATACAACTGAGAATACTCTCTTAAGGATTTTATGTTGAAAGTTTTCCACACCTTTATTGCAAACTTGTAGTCTTCATCTGTAATATCACATTTGTTGAGTTTGTTGTAAAATGCATTCGTATTAGGTAGTGATGTCTCACAAAAATTTTCAACACTATCCATGTAGTCATATGGGTAAACACCTTTCCTTATAACAAGATCTAGAAGTTCATTGGAAAAATGCTTACTCANATGCCTTTCTTTGTAACAAGATCTAGAAGTTCATTGGAAAAATGATTACTTGTTTCCCGGAATTGACTTCTGGAAAGATTTCTAGAAGGCTTATCTATGCTGCTAGCCATAAATTTAAATGTGTCAATAAATCTTAGATTTACGCCCTCACATACATGTTTAGTGAAAGAAATATATTTTTCCTCATTGTTCTGAATTTTACAAATAAATGTGTGTCATATCCAGATAGATTATGTATAAACACAGGAACAAAACATGGATTTCTATAGTATAAGTTACAATCTTTGTGTGCGGCTCTTCTAAATTTACCTGTTAAATTTACCTTCTAAATTTACCTTCTAAATTTACCTTCTAAATTTACCTGTAAGGTGGTCATGGTCTCTCACAGAGTCTCCATCCAAAGTCTTTTCACATATATGACAATGGGTGGCTGTATCATAACCAATTTGTTCTTTCTTGGTCAAGGGAATCATTGGTTTTTCATTTTTGTAGACATCTCCTATTGCCTTTGCTTCCTCCATTAACATCTTGACGAATACTCTAGATGCATCAGATCCTTCATAAGTTACTGGTGCTTTATAGTATTCGTGTTCATATTTTATATAGTAAGAGAAACTGATGGGCTCGTGTTTTTGGCAAGGCTTCGTGTAGGAGTCGTCGGGATTTGGTTGGCAAGTGTCGATTTTAGTTAACAAACACTCAAAAGCGGCATATATCACAAAAGGAACTCTCAAAGAATAATTTTTGTTCTTGAATCTTAGTATGTTATTTCCTTTATGTGGAAGTTCGACTCTAATTCCATCATGATCTCGGCAGTCTTCTTCGTGAGCATTTAGCTGGCTTTCAGAGTAGAAGTGTTGCAAGCATCTATCACATATGTATATTTTATTGCCATTCCTTGTCACCTGTGACCCAATAAGTTTCGAAAGACTTTTTATCCAGCAGTAGTGGTCATTCTTTTCATCTTTGATGTAGAGCAGGTTAATATGCTTATCCTTATTTTTTGTTATTTTTAATGGATAGATTATATATTCCTTATTGTCCTTGTTTTCTTTTTCTTCATATGCATATACATTAATTGATAGTTCACTTCTTTTCTCAAATGTTGGTATGCTATCCAATTTCATAGGAAATTCCAAACCCTTGAGTGCTTCATCAAACTCATGTTCATGATCCAAATACTTGTGCACTCTTTGAGGATGCTTTTGTGCTGGATGTAATGCGGTTAGAATACCCCACAAAAAACATTTTTGATCATTGTTCTTAACATTAATTGCTGCTTGCTTAGTCTTGATTTTTTCTGGAAGATCGACATAAGATCTACCCTTAAATGGAACATATTTATTTATTTGTACCTCTAGATTGAATATCCTATTGAGCATCCACTGAGAGCCCTTTGCTTCAAATGCGCCTATCTCAGCTATGATTGGCAATATGCTAGCGGTATAATATTTTTCTAGATTAGTTGATTTCAGTATAATTTCGTTCTTGGTTTTAAAAGAGCTTTCTACATATTCGATATTGTCACCAGTTCCTCTTTTGTACTCAGCGACAAACTTCATGTTTACTTTGAGGTCCATTGATTTAAATGTTTATTAATTATGCTGGTGACAGCTCCTTTTATATCGTTTAGGAAATGATTTGGGTCTTTGTATGCATTCACATCCTTTACAGCATAAGTCTTGATCCTACTTTGAAATGCTTTTTCAATTTCTTCTACACTGAATCTGAGTGTGTATTTGTGTACTTTGCTCCTCAAGTGACTTTTAATGAGAAATTGTTTGTAATTATGTCCACATGCTCCACAATGAACTTGCTTATCTTTTCCTTTGTGCAATTTACTTCTCAGATGACTTTTTATGAGAGATGGATTGTAATAGTGGTCACAAGTTTCGCACTTGACAAACGGCTGTCGGGGTTTCTTCTTCTTTCTTTTCTCAAAATCATCAAGCTTAAGTTTATATTCGTTCCAAACATTACCAGTTGCATTAGCCTTTTTCATTGCCATGGCCGTCTTCGTATAATTAGATATCAGTTTATTTTTATTTGCATTCATATTCATTTAATATACATTTTAATTTCTTTAAATCAAAAAAAGCCTCGCTGCTAATCCTTTTTCTAAACACCTTTTTCCAAACGCCTTTTTCTAAACCCAGCTTTTTTGCGCTGCACACGCCCGGGCTCGTATCAACATTTTCTATATATGGTTATTTTATTCCATTAGTTTTTAAAAGTGGTTTGAAAATGGATGGGTATTTTTAATCCATTAATTTTCAAAAGTGGGTTGAAAATGTTTGGCTATGTTTAATCCATTAGCTTTTAAAAGTGGTTTGAAAATGTATGGTTAAAATCTATGGTGGGCCAGTAGCTGGGCTCGCATCGGCATTTTATATCTACTTTTATCCCACACTCCGTGTAAAGAGGGTGTTGGTAAGCTTGTATTGTGTTCATTCTAACATGAACTGTTTTTAATTCATCCAATGCAGCTATGTACTCGGAAAATTAGATTTTTCTTGTACCGTACACTTCTGAATTCTCTTAGTTTTTTTCTGGTTTCCTCCCATTGCACTTGTAGCAGTATATTTTGGCACGTAGGCCTACGAATTCCGTCATCATCTTTCCATCTCACTCGTCCTTGAATTTATCAACCACTTTGTTGTTTGCAGTTGAGAAGCAAGTGTGTGTGGTCGGGTAGGTGCTGGTGTCAAATTCTGCAAAGAACCTTGCATCCGCGACCATGTTGTTGTAGAAGTCCTGGGTTCTGATCTCGTAAAGGAATGAGTCTCTATCCATATACAGGAGATCGATGTCTTGTCCATTCCAGGCCTTCATTACATCATGTGGAAACTTGTACATAAGCATTTCCAACAAGTCGAGCACAACTAATCCTGCATGTGTGGGTTTGTCGGAAATAATGGATTCGTGCTGTAGTCGAGTCAGGGAAAGTGATACATCGTAGTAATGGTTTTTCAGTCGTTTTTCGCTGCATGCCGGCTCCATTTTTGTCGTTTTCTTTTATTTTCCATTAATTTGCCAAACGTTGCATTTTTAGCCAATTTTCAAAAAAATTTCCTCTCGAAATCATTGGTGGTCACCTGTCGCTTCGCATTGTTGAGCTCGATATAAGGCTTAAGACATACTGCATGCTCGAATTCTAGCTTTCTGTGAATTTTCTTTATCTTTAATCCGTGACATAGAACCTGTTTCAGGTTGTGGTGGTGGACGATATAACTTAATTTCGGATACTCGATGCCTGGCAGACACTGGTTGACAGGCAGGTCCTTGTGGTCTTCATGCAGGGCTGCTGGGTACTCGACATCGACCTCTAGGATGTATCTGGTGTTACCATCATGGGGCACATCCATTACATCAATGTCAGTACCAACCCACCTGAAGTTGCATCCAGGAGTGACATCGATGGCCTATCCACACAGGTTGTTGGCATCCAGGTACTTCAAGAATGTTGTTGGCTTGCTTGGATCACATGTTTCCTGCACATAGATGTTGTTTGCCACCGTATGTCATTTGACGCATTGTGCCACTCCACTATGGATCACTTCTTCAATAAACATATGCATGTCTTAATCGGTGAGTAGCTCCAGACTTACACCTGTCGTCCGAAGCATAGCATCAAAAGCGAACTCGTGGATGCTGACATAGTGAGCACAGTAGAGCGTGTACGTGGGAATGCAGAAGTCCCTGAGGTTCTAAAAAACATCGGCCAGTATTAGCACATCTGTCATCAGGTACAAGTCCGAATACTTTCCCATATTCGCACAGTTGAACATTTCCCATACCATCTGGGCATGCACGTAATCTTCGGCAGTGATGTCGGTGCTGGTCAACCAGTTGTGGAATAATTATTTCGGGGGCAGCTGCGACTTTTCCAACTTATCCCAGCTGTCTACATAATCGTACGGAAACACGCCTTTGCATGTGACGAGTGACAGTTTGTTAAGCCCAAAGAACTTCTGTGTGTGGTTAAATTTTGAAGGCAACAGGTACTCGGCCAGGAAGCGGGTCATGACCTTGAATGTATTGACAAACTGCACCGAAAATCTCTCTCCAAACTGCTTCGAAAACTTAATCATTTTCTCGCTCGTGTGCAGAATAATGAAGATGTCTTTCATATCGTTTCCCAGCTGCCTGGTGATGATATTCTCGTCGTAGCTCAGGTTATGGAAGAACACTACGAGTTTCTTCGGTCTTCGGCGCAGCAGATTGCAGCTGGAGCATGCAGGCCCGATGTACCGCCCTGTGAAGTGATCAAGGTCATGCACTTTATAGTTGTCTACTGTGAACGTCGATTCGCAGTAGCAGCATCTCGTCGCCCGTGAGTAGCTTGCCTTTTCAGTTGGTGTGAGCGGGGCAGCATTCGTTTGAAATGGTGTAAATATCTTTGACCGCATTGCCAATCTCCACTATTGCTTCTATGAAGTGTTGTACCTGTTTTTTAGTTTTTCTCTCAAATGCAAATAATAGTTGCTTAAAATTGCGAAAATGCTACATCCAAAATAATGTTTTAAGTCTACTTTCTGTGCGCGACCGTAACAACAATGTCAACAAATGATATTTGAATGTCATTTTGTGGTAACATCTAACTTCACTTACCCAAAATGCCTACAATTTTACAAAAACAGTTAAAAGAGAATACCACATTATCACCAATGCCTATCACAGAAATTAAGTACACAAGTTAATCAAATAATTTGGGATCAAACTACATAGTGAATTCTTCCCAAAAACTTGTGTCTAGTAATGTGTATATTGCCCTTAAGAGTGTTCAGGTCACATTACATTGTGAAAGACCTGTTCTGTATAACAAGTCAATTGTTATACAAAGATCAGGGTCTGTGTAGATACAGATGTAAATTCTATGTATATTTCATGTAAAATTCGCATTATAAATCTGATATTAATATTTCCAGCTATAAAAACGACAACTTGAATAAACTATTTCTTATAAAATTTAGCTTCCAAAACCCGTATAACAAGAAAAATACAGAATTCAACCGAAATTATTTTCTGTAGATAATTATACAGTTTATTTTATTTTATGCGCGGTGATGTTGATCACCACAATAATTAAAATTCTGCTACATAAGGTTATGTTACAAGGTTGGCCTTCTTTTTTTTATATGAAGTATAATTGTAATGAAAACCTCAGGAAATAATTTATTTGAAAAATAATGCTGCTTCAAGCATAAGATTAGGGCATTTTATTGTAAATAAAATTAATTAAGAATTTGACGCATGACGGGTACAGAGGATAGGAATTGCGCTGTATTCACACCCTGAGAAATAATCCCCGGGGAAGTCCCGACGTATAAAAACTTTCGGGGATGAACCGCAGCCGAAGGAAAAAGCGAAAGTCCCGAAAATGAGCTGATGTAAGCCCTCAGCGAAGGAAACAGGGTAACCCCCGGCCGAAATTAATGCAGACACAGCTGCCGGGAACCCCCGAGACGCTTGCTACACCCCGCCCTCCACCCCTAATTTGAGCGCGAGAGCAGCTGAGGAGACACTAAATCCTATACAAAAAACGTGCGAAGGAAATGAGGGAACCCCCGGGTTCTCTAGACACAATCTGCTAACAACCAAGTTGAATATACCGAGAGGCTGGTTGTCGTCAGTCGTGAGCGAGACAGAGAAGGCAGTTAGGCGAGAGGCAGTCATATCAACGGGCCGGAGTTCAGGACTGGCCCAGGCAGTCAGTTGTAATCAGTTGTTCACAGTCAGTTGTTCGGGAGCAATTATCGCCAGCCGAGACGGGAGTAGTTCGGCAGTACAGCCGAGGAGACGAGATAAATGTAACCGAAATGAGAGAAGCCAGTCGTGTAACGAGAACAGTGCCGAGAATATGGGTAAATTCCTGGAAACGAGTGGTAGCCCCAGTCCGAGTGGCGCCATTCCCCGAGAAGGCGAGTCGTGAGCCGAAACTTAATGCGTAAATTCCCGAGACAAACCGAGTAGAAGTGCCGAGAACTTATGAGTTCGTTTCCGAAACGTAGTGGCAGTTTCCGCGGTTAGGAATGCAGACAGAATTGCGATGGCCGGAAGAAATACGAGTAGGAAACAGTCTCCAACCAGAATGCCCACCGGAATCCCAAGGAAAGTGCAAGTCGCGGGAGTACTCTAATCCCGGGCTTCATTGAGAGATCGTCAAAGCCGCAAGAAATAGCCAACTTCGTACAGCACGTTAACGAGAGCCAGTCCGAGGGCCCGAACCAGGGCCACCCAACTCACCATGCCTCAGCTACCAACGAAGACAACTCACCAAAAGTCGCAGTCACAGATAAGTAGAGAAACGTCTCCCTTCAACAACCCTTCCCCGATGCATAGTATTCAGCCCACCAGCCCTCCAGGCTTACGACTAGAGGGGGGTTCAGTCTCGCCAGGGTGTGTAATAACTATGTGACCTTCTGATAAATAAAATCCTGGTGTGTTAAATAACGGAGATTACGAGTATTTGTTTACCCTTAAAGCAACATCCTCAGGTGCCCTTAGTCTNCTTAAAGCAACATCCTCAGGTGCCCTTAGTCTGCACCTACATAAATTAACTATATGGACTACTGGCCACCCCCTGTATAACTATGGTGGCCGAGTAGCGCCAAATTTTTAACACACGTTCCCTTGGTAAATAAATTAAGTAGTCTTGTTAAGAAAGATATATTTGTAATTTAAAATGATTTTGCTTCGAAAATTAAGTAAGCTGTTTTTTTTAAACAAAAATTATTTTAAGATCGTGAAGAAAGAATTAGGAATCATTGTAAACGTATTAAATAAATTATTACTCCAAACATAATTAGCGATACATTAACTACACATAATGAGAATATAAAAAATTTACTCTAAAATATGTATTATGTAGATACATTATTACAAAGACACAATTAAAGCATTTAATGATTTAATTTCTTTTTTTAAATATGAATTGCTTGATAAGGTAAACACGAAAAATTTGTGGCTTTGAAAAAAAATACATTATTTTAAAATCTGAATTTATTAATTTTATAAATAAAGAATCTGTGCATTTGTAAAAAGGCGTTTATTAAATCTAAATTATGTGATTACGTAAAATATTAAATGTATGTTTATGCGAAACAAGTATAAAACATTATATCGACTTTTTTAATAAATTCAAAAATTCTAAATTTTGCTTTTAAATCTTAATGGCAATATTAGGTTTCTATTACTTACCTATCACAAGAGGCGAGGCGAGATATTATTGGGTGGGGAAGCAACTAGTGCGGAACAGAAGCAGTACTTTATTTCAAAAATTCTGAAAGCGTCTGTTATTAGTTACATAACGAAACATACACGGCCGTTATTCACTACTAAGCAAGTTGTAATAATGTAAGTTAACTTAGGGATTTACCAGCACATAATAAAGTTCGAGTGACTTTTTAAAATTCAAAATTACTCTGCATTTGAAAATATTAATAATCTAAAACTAGACAAAACTACGAAATCGATAACAGGCTTGAACAACGTAAACGTACATTATCTGTGACACTAGGCCATGTAAGTCACACATGCCATTGGTAATAAGTTTCAAAAAAGTATATTTCTAAAACAGCTAAAACAACGCACCTGTACTGCAAGGTGTGTCGGCTGGCTATCACAGGAGCTCACAAAAAACACCGACATCGTGCAATTTGTGATAAAGGCAGAACAAACTCAACAATTTATGACAGAGAACCCATGTCAAAAATGTGTGGTTTGGCCAATATGAGGCTTCAAATTATTACAGCCTTTTGGACAAATGACATGCGGTTAGCTACGAATTAAATCAGTAGGACACCTCCAGCAAGTTAACAAAAGTGCGACGACATGGATTAACAATGTAGCTCGAATGGTTGGCTTCCATCTTTATTACAAAGCATGCAACAGCAGTGTAGAGATTGCTACACACAGTAAAGGTTGCTAGTCATGTACTAAGTATCTCAACCATGGCGAAAATACATGCAATGAGATCTTTTTCAGACATTACTAAAGTATTGTACACCAAACAAAAATAGCTGTGGGAAGTAAAATCTTGTGACCGTAGCAGTTATGGAACATGCCTCTGCCAGTTCATCAAATGTATTATTAAAAACTATTTAAAAATTATTTTAAAAATATTAAAAATTTATTATTAAATAAATTACATTACCGTGGTTCCTTCAGCACCACATCCAGAGGCGACTGACCTCCCCCAAATCAATCATATTGTATTATAATTCCCCTTCCCTACCCACACGCCTTTGCTCATTCTGTCGAATGCAATCCACCTGCTATAATTGTTAATGTTTTTTAACTTGTAGGTGGCGCTTTCATCACCCTCCATACTGGATTCTATTTTCAATGCCTGGGTGACACTCATTTCTCGATTATGCCGCTTGCTGTCGGCCTGTACTGAATGACGACGAGGTCCATACCCACAAAGTATGTAAATTGACATACTTAGTTTTTGTTTTAATTCCAAAGTAAGATTTTTTTAACTTTTTAAATATGTGTATTTATAAAAGCTGGTATATTTTATCGTCAATGCATTCAAATATTAATAAACTATAACTCTCCTCCTGCACATCCTATCCTACTAATATACAAATAAATGCGAAAGTGTGTTTGTTTGTTTGTCCTTCTTTCACGTCGCAACGCAGCAACGGATCGACGTGATATTTTGTACAGAGAAAGTTGGAGAGCCGGGAAGTGACGTAGGCTACTTTTTATCCCGAAAAAATATCTCATTCCCTCGGGAAAATGTTTTTAGGAAAATTTGCGCTTGTGGTACAATACTGCGTCAATGCTCGATATATCGATAATTATCGATATGAAAAATAACTTATCGATAGATATGTAACTGAAAAATATCGGTATATCGATGTTTGTATTTTATCTTAGTTTTCGGTTATCATGTAGATAAAAGTACACAAACGGAATAACAATGCAACGTCGCAACCCAGCAACAGATCGACGTATTTTCTTGCACAGAAATAGTTGGAGGGCTGAAAGGTGTTATTGGCTACTTTTTATCGCGAGAAAATATCTCAAATAATTAATTCCATATGTAATTTCCTTTAATCATGATATGTTAAAAGACATAGCAATTGTAGTTTTAAAAATTGACAATAATACCTCGAAAACGAAAATCAAGTCTTTCAAGAGTATCGTCTCAGGCACAATGATTCTGTAGTCCTTGCGAGCGGAGCCGCGGGCACAGCTAGTACTCACATAAACTTGTATCTAAACGGACTCTCGTAATAGATTGCTTACACCACTGAATTAATGCTTTCATAGATGCAGAAGAGACTCTAAAAGAAAATTAATGCACATTACTATGTATACATAAATTTTACTTGTTTACTTATTATATACATTCTATCTTTCTAATTATTTTATACATTCTATTTTTACATTTCTTAGATGTTTGCAGACCATGGGTAGTAGCCAACAGTCTCATCTGATATAACCCCGATCCTTCAGTTCATCTGATATAACCCCGATCCTTCAGTTCATCTGATATAACCACGATCTTTCAGTTCATCTGATATAACCCCGATCCTTCAGTTCATCTTATATAACCCCGATCCTTCAGTTCATCTATGATCGAAGCTATCTCAACAATGCGTGATAAATCCCCGCGTTTTTGCAGGTCTATCAAATGGCTGAGTCTATCAACAAGTTCATTCGGGTCTTTGGGAAATGTGGAACGAGCGTTCTTGACACCTTTTGCCTTCTTCACACCAGTTGTCGAATGAAATTCGTTTGTTAAATGTGTGGGAACCTCGAGAAAATCATTATCCTTCTTATCAGATACTTCATCAACACTGTCGTCATAGTCGTTATCATTAATGCTGTCTTCATGATCGTCTTCACCTCCTGTTTCATTCTCAATATCAAGTTTACTATTCTTTGTAAGAGTCACATGGTCCCCATCAGTATTTGGAGCTGACAACTGTTTATTTTGAAGTTCGTTAACTTCACACGAACGTTTTTCAAGTGTACAATCCACAAATACCGACTCTATCAAGCCTCATAGGTCTCTCAATGCCATCATTAGTATTAACTGTTTTGTCATAATCGTCTGTGTAAACAGTACCCATCGATGCAGCAGGGGGTATTTGCCACATCACTTGCTGGCTCCCAGTATATGAACCCTTGAAGATCTTGATGCGTTCCTTCATTGTATCACCTTGCAGAAACTGCACGTGGTCATTGTCGTAGGATCTACCACGCTACCCGCTTGACAACCCCTGCTCGAGTACTATCCAGTGGTTGGAATCTAGTGTATGGCCACAGTGCTAACTCTGGGTCCAAGATGGACAAAAAATAATCAAACATTATTTCTGGCTGGACACGAATTGAGCCTCTGATACCAGGCTAGGGTGAAAAACAGACGTGCTAGGGATATTTAAAACACAATGAAGGCCACGGTCAAAACAGCAATGAGAGAGTAAAAGAGGTGGAGAGTGATAAATATGCTGCTCAAATGCGAGGTAGATACTTGAGACTTATGTACCTTAGAATCTGGCAACTCTGGATTTCCTCAGGGCCTATTTGTACAGCAAGTGTTGCTCTACATGTCCTGCAAATTGCTTCGAGCCAGTTTGAAATGTTATTGGATGCGCAGGGGTATATGAAAATGGAATTTAATGTGTCGCAGAAAAATAATCCTTTAGCCATATCCAATAATAGTGACAACAGTGAACATTTCAATAAAGTTAGCTTGAATAGAAGTAATTTACCAAGTTGGCAAATTAAGCAGAAAATACATAGTTGTTAACAGAGAAAATCTAAAAATGCTTTTAAGTTTGAGAAGCATAAGCAAATTCGGAAACACTATAAAGTAAAAAAATAATAAGAATCTTGAAAACATTGTTGGGTAGGTATGAATATCTCCATGATTTAAACTAATTTACAATTAGGTAACTGGACCATTAACAAATAATAAACCTAAAGATCTGTGGATTTTCCTAATTTAGTATTAAATTCCAAGTGAAATAAAATACCCGTATACATAACGAATGTGCTCCACATGTCTACAACTCTTGCCTTGATGGATAAATGTATGGAACAGGGAGCAGCAGATTTCCCGTCACAAAACCTAGAGTGTGTCGGGTGAAATGACCGACTGCAGTTCTGCGTAACCAAAGAAACGTCAACTTCTGCTTTACGAAAACAATAACTCTATTCAAGATATCTTGTTGCTTGAAGGTTCTAATGGCGAGAGTGCATGGAAATATATTTCAAACAAGTAAGGTCTACGAGTATTTTGTAAAAGCAGTATAATTATAATTTTTTGCTAACTCATACTCAAAGGAGGATTATTGTGTATAGTTCACATATCTAAATATGTAAATGTCAAGAATATTGGGGCTACGATAGTGTAGTGGTCAGATTACTTGCCTCTCACAAAGGCTAACCGGGTTCAATTTCCGGCGGAGTGGCCCTCAATTTTCGCATTTAAGAATCGTGTCTTACAATGCCGCTGGTCAGCAGGTTTTCTCGGAGATCTCCCGTTTCCCCCGCCCTTGCACTCTGGCGCTGCTCCGTACTCACCTCGCTTCACCCTCATAAACTCTCAAGACCTCTATGTTAAGAGCCTCCCAAATCTCTTCACTCACTCGAGAATATCCATCTATACCAAGTGTTCGCAAACAAATGATAATAAACACCATATTGGGGTAGATAGGTACAAATGGAGCATATTTCTTCAAGGAACCAATAGTATAACGTCCATAGTTAACCTGCTATTGGCATTGGCAATGTGCAGAGGTGGGTAGGCAACCTTGTGTACGTGGCATTGTAACCAGCCTGTGCGCAGGTCTGCCTGCCTGATAACACCGCTCAGTACCGCAATACCGCAGTCTCGGAGGTGCTACATATCTATAGTTCTTACCGGAATACTTGAAGGAAGTTCCTTTAGATGCCGGACGGGGGCCCACCTCATTTCGCCATTGCGGTTCGCCGGCACCTCGACATGCACTTCCTGAACCAGTGGATAGATAGGGGAGGCCCCATAGCATGGCCACCACGCTCACCTGACATCACACAGTCTGACTTCTGATTGTGGGGGCCACATCAAATCGATGGTGTATGCCACACAATTTGACACGAGGGATGAGGTCATTGCGCCGGAAACCTTCACACATGTGCGTCGCAGCAGGCTTCAGCGCTGCACCGCCCGTGTGGCAGAAGGTGACGGACAGTTTGAACAGAGACATCGAACAGACACTCTGCCCCCATGCCTTCAGCCCAAATGTGTAAATAAAGTGTCATTTCATTGCACTGCCTGTAGCCTAGTTATTGTGATTGCCTACCCGCCTTCGCACATTGCCACTGCCATTAACGGGTTAACTATGGAAGTTAGACTATTGGTTCCTGGATGAATTATTCTCCATTTGTACTTATCTACTCCAATCTGGTGTTTGCTATCCTTTGTTTGTAAACATCCGGTATAACCGAGAGAGGTTTCTCCACGAAGACTTCACCAGTAAGGGTGATTATATTTCGGGTTTCTTAACTACGAAGATCACAAAATACTTTCCTAAATTGTTCAGCTATTAATGCTTAAAGTTTTAACATAAAGACAATAAAGAACAAATGTAATTTTACGTAAATATATTTTATTAAATAAATAATTTTATTGCTCAAAATTTAACTTAAACAGATATATCATATAGCTATAACATTACGTTTTGTTCATTAAATAACATAATTCTACCAAATAGCACATTCATATCACAAATGCTGCTTTGGCTTGCCAACTGCTGGAAATGTATCAATATCATCCGAAACTGTTGGCATGCCTAATATACTGAGAACTTGTATTAGAGATATGATTAAGAACACCAAATGAATAATTTTGTTGCTACGTTGTTACTCTGGCAACAATGCCAAAGAATAATGCCACTTAGACCATTTATTAACGTAACAATTAAAGTAAGTAATTTTTAACATCGATTTTGACAGCAAAATTGATTTATTTCAAGCTTATAGTATTAGCTGTAAATGTTTTATGTACAACCAGACATCTTTTCTACATTTCCATAACATATATGCCACTTAAGCTGTGTGGTAAAGGATTTATTGGTGACAAGCTAATAAATAATAATTGTACATTGTAAAAAATAATATTGACAAACCTCTCTTTTACCAGCGATGAGAATATGGTGACATGTTCACCTGCTGTACCAAAGCGTAAAAATTTACTCATTCCCGGGTGAATTATTATTTCATTTGAATACCAATACAAATAAATAATAACAAAATTTTCAAAAGGAGATAAATGCACTGCTGTTGTTCTCCGTTCAGTGTTGCTTGTATTCTGCGTGAATGGTTTGTAATATAAGCATAAAGAGGAATAAGCCTAAGAAGAATGGCGCTTTTGTGTCGATCACATGACTCATTTAAATTGTTAGGAAGCTAAGACTCCCCCCCCCC
>NQII01006649.1:11758-92723 GCA_002778355.1 Clitarchus hookeri | reverse complement strand
ACACGACACCTATTGAGTGGCTACAAGACGTCACTCACATTACAAACACCACTTCACAGCACTCCGACATAGCTAAGAATGGCTTTTACAAAGCGCTGTGTCTCAAAATATACGCTTCACATACATACAAAAATATATTCTAAGGGCCCTGCATTTGAAACTTGCTAATGACTTTTTATCAATAAAATAATAGGGTTACCATCTAAAGTCGCAAAGGTACATGCCGCATGACGAGAACACTGCATGCCAGTTCAGAGCCTTGCGTTTAGAGGCGAAGATGTTCTTAATATGTGTAACAGTTTAGCCCTTATTGCTCCAGCGCTTCTCAGCCTCAGATGCAGAAAACCGCTCCATGCAGGCAGGCCCTTCAAAGGAACTCAGACCCTACAAGCTTTGATTAATCTATTTTTGTCATAAGTTCCATTTAAGAAATTGTAACCACATTTTCCGCACGACACAGCATAAATAACAGCTTCACAAGCTCTAACATATTATTCAAACTGCACTGACTTCATTAATTTTTTACTGGCGTCTGCCTGGAAGAAGTAAGTAGATGTTTCTTGGAGGCGATTACAGAAACGATAGTAGCGACAGCATTAAAGAAATACAGATTTTTTGAAAATGTGCAATTCAATGTCATGTGCCCTATCTGTGCCTAAAATAGAATACAAAATGTTTATATGCAGATTGCGGGGAAGATTCCGTCAATCCCAAGATGGCGGGGGGAGATCTTCTTAGTCTTTCACTTGCAGATGGTTTAGAACTGGTGGCGAGCTTGCGGGGGATGGTCCCTCCCAGGACAGCATACACTCGCCACTTTGTAGTGAATGTGTAGTGGCCTAGTGAGGGCTGGTGGAGACCTCTGCAGCTACTGGAGAGAGGCAGCTGGTGTGTAGTGGCCTAGTGAGGGCTGGTGGAGACATCTGCAGCTACTGGAGAGAGGCAGCTGGTGTGTAGTGGCCTAGTGAGGGCTGGTGGAGACCTCTGCAGCTACTGGAGAGAGGCAGCTGGTGTGTAGTGGCCTAGTGAGGGCTGGTGGAGACATCTGCAGCTACTGGAGAGAGGCAGCTGGTGTGTAGTGGCCTAGTGAGGGCTGGTGGAGACATCTGCAGCTACTGGAGAGAGGCAGCTGGTGTGTAGTGGCCTAGTGAGGGCTGGTGGAGACATCTGCAGCTACTGGAGAGAGGCAGCTGGTGTGTAGTGGCCTAGTGAGGGCTGGTGGAGACATCTGCAGCTACTGGAGAGAGGCAGCTGGTGTGTAGTGGCCTAGTGAGGGCTGGTGGAGACATCTGCAGCTACTGGAGAGAGGCAGCTGGTGTGTAGTGGCCTAGTGAGGGCTGGTGGAGACCTCTGCAGCTACTGGAGAGAGGCAGCTGGTGTGTAGTGGCCTAGTGAGGGCTGGTGGAGACATCTGCAGCTACTGGAGAGAGGCAGCTGGTGTGGAGCGCGCCGCCAGCCAGCTGGAGATGGGCCCCAGGTTGTTCTGCAGCCACTGTGTGTTGAACCTCGCCTTGTACATGGCCTGCTGCAGCGACTGTCTCGCCGACTGTGGCCTGCCACTCTGCCTCTTTGTCAGCTCCTCCAGCTGCGACAAGACAAGCCAAAACCTCGTCACTGCTACCACAGACACAGCTGAGGGGAGAAGACACTGAACCTGGATATAAGACAAACTAAGGCACCAGGAACCTGTTTCCCTACATAAGGCGAATACACCAAGAAATAAAGAAAATAATTAATTAACTTGTTTTATTTACTTAAACTATAATATTATATAATATAAAATTATAATTTTACTAAAATTCATTTTTAAACTCACCGTAGTTACAACAAGCCAAACCCGTTATCGTGTTGCGGAAATGGAATGTGCTAATGTATAAACTTTTTACCCTCTATTTATGAAGATCGTCACATGATCAATGGAGATTTAATGCCATATCTCGAGGACCAATCAACCGATATGCATACAGAGATCCTCCTTTGTGGTATTTTTTGCAAAGTAGTGTCAAGGGAGAAAATTGAACATTTTGTCATATTTGTGGAATGATTTGAATAATTTACACAAACTTTTGCAAACCTACAGAAGGCCATGAAAAGTTGCATAATTTAAATGGGGTCAGATAATAATTTAAAAAATGGCGAAAATATAAAGAAATTTATGTTTGGCATATAAATTTAAAAATTTTACAATTTAAATCAAACTTTTTGTGCTGGCAATATCTATTACAAACATTGTGTACAGAGTCTCTATTTAAGAAATTTTGTAGGATAGCTCCATTTAAGAAAATAATGTTTTTATGCCATATCTCGAAGTAGCGTTATGGTAAGCCATGTAAATTTATGTGTTTTAGTGGCTCAGACACTTATTTTCAAAATGATGGCCGAGTAAATATTTCAAGTTAGTGAACCCTGTCTTTCAAAACACTACACTGATTACATCCGAAGTTATTGCTCCGAACCCCGCCTCCGTGATGCAGTTAATTACAAGCTAGTTTAATTTTACGAGTTTTTATGAATTCGAATCTTGGGTAGGTCACTCGTGTATTATAATTGTCTTTGTACTGTTTCACATGTTTCTGGTTTCATCTCTAATGATATTTCTGTTAATGAAACGTTAACGCCTACCTACCATCTAAGCATTCAAGAACTACACTAAATTTTATTTTCACCTATGTAGAAGAAAGTAGGCTCATTAGTTATCAGTAACTTCTTGTTTAACCCTTTTCAGTAACCGATACATTTATATTGTCAGTTGTTGCAGAGAACTAATTTTATATCCGGAACTGTGCTTGTATCACTGTAGCACTTCACTCTGATCTCAGAAGCAATGAACAATGCATGATGTGCTCTTTACTATTGGCAGTTACAATTTATGAACTCAAATCGTGATCTAAATAACAAATCGTTTGTTAATAATGCACAGTGTTTTAATTTTGCGTATAGGCAAACCATAAATACTCTTCCTGTGCAACATTGGACACTGTGATTGAAAGGTTTAAACTCAGTATATACACTGAATAGCAAAAATAAACTGGTATAGGCGTGCGTATGCGAACAACAGAGGTATGGAACCAATCAGAGTAACGCGATGCGGTCGGCAGTGCCTATATAAGACAACAAGCGTCTGGCAAAGTTGCTAGATCGGTTACTGCTGCTACAATGGCAGGTTATCAAGATTTAAGTGAGTTTTAACGTGGTGTTAAAGTAGGCGCACGAGAGATGGGACATAGCATCTCCGAGGTAGCGATAACATTTGATTTTCGTGTACGACCATTTCACAAGTGTACCGTGAATATCGGGAATCCGGTAAAACATCAAATCTTCGACATCGCTGCGGCCGGAAAAAGATCGTGAACGAACGGGACAAACGACGACTGACGAGAATCATTAAACGTTACAGACGTGCAACCCTTTCTTAAATTGGCGCAGATTTCAATGCCTCCTGCATACATTCAGACATTAGTCGAGTCCATGCCACGTCGTCTTGCGGCACTTCTGCGTGCTCGCGGGGGCCCTACACGATATTAGGCAGGTAAACCAGTTTTTTTTGGCTCTTCAGTGTACTGCAGAGTTACAGGCACTGTGCCATCTTATTGACATGCGTGGCGATCAGCCACGCAGTCACAGCGAGTAGGCAGTACAAGTCAGTCGGATCTGCAGGACAGAGCTACAGGAAACACACCTCTGTGATGTGCTCAGGTTGCTTCAGCCCCGATGACACGGCGTCGATCAGCAGTGGCACGTGGAAGGGGTTGGGCCCGGCGCTGAAACACACAACACACCACTGCCATCACCAGCAAGCCAATTCAAGGGCTGCTTGTATAAGAAATTCACATGTTAAAAAAAAAGCAAACTGGGGCCATCCAAATGAAAAGAGCCACGTTCGCTATGGAATCGTGTGCACAGAGTACATTGGCGTAAACGAAACTGCCATAAGCTGGTGTTTCTTTCGTTGTACCCAAAATGAATCTTTGAATTACGACCTTTCGCTTTTTGGCTCTATCTCCTGGGGTATGCAGTTATATTCAGTCGTGTTTTGCTTATAGACTGTAAGAAATACAGTTTTATGACATAAAACTATTATTACGATAAGTTTAAATATCAGTACATTTCATGTCCCAAATACGTCTTTTCGGGACACCGAGACAACAAAAGAAACCGTTACTATCCCGAGAAAAACCAACCATTGACACTCTGGATAAAACTCTTTGGGACAATGGGACAACCTGAAAAACTGGATTGTATGGAGAGAACCGGGGATTTTGCATCCCGGATAAAACTCTTCGCGAAATCAGGACAACAAAAAAAAAAACTTGGGTTGTCCCAAGAAAAACTAGTCATTTTGCATTCCAAATAAACCTCTTCAGGACATAAAGGCAACCCAAAAAACTGTGAGTGTCGTGGTAGAGTCGCGACATATGGTATCACTATCGCACATACACAAACTTGGCAAGCGAACAATAGGTTCTAGGAACAGCACCACAGCGATCTGAATCTGGAACATTGTAAATTGTCCCGAATCAGCAAAACTTGGCTAATGACATCGACTGAAAATGAGATGGATTGGTTATCGTCAGCTGTACTCATTGCTACCCCAGCATCCCTCTTCGCTGAAGACAACCATCATCACCATGCCATCATGACCAAGTATTGCAAACATTCGCTGTAACATATTTAGTCTTCTGTTTTCAAATTGCCACTTTCATAAACGGCACACGGCATCGCTTAATGTTTTCCATGCTTAAGTATAAGATTCTTTAATAATTGTACAAGTCACTAGTATATTTATGGATGGTGTCTGTACCAACAAATATAATGCCCGATACACCAAATATCTTAAATAGGCCGTAATTTTGTGGAATCGTTACGGTACACACATTGGGAAAACTAAATTAACAGTCAACGTAGGCTACACACAAGTAACCGGGAAAAATTTAACGATTTTAGCAACCCACTTTTTAGAAGTTATTCACAAACTTTCTGATATGTCGTCTTGTCGGCGCACAGTGGGTTCCCCGGTTTCTGCATGAGGAGATTAAACATTAGAGAACCGACACCATATTCGCCAATTTGCTACATCATCAGGAGGAAGCCAATGTGCTTCTATGTTGTATGGTTGCTCCTGATGAAACCTGACACCTCCATCACGAAACAGTTATGACATAGCGTGGAATGAAAGTGTGTGTGGTCACCATCCTCAAAGAAGACCCAGTGAGTCATCTCAAAAGGAAATGTGGTAATGTCGATTTATTTCACTACACAAAGACTTTAACTCGTCAATTTTACCGAACATGGACTATCAACAGAGAACAATACTGCGAAATAGCGAAATAATATGACATTTGAGCCTTTATAAAAAAACATTGTAATTAATTATCTCGGGGGTAAACTAGCTCAAGACAAGTATAGGACTAAGAAAACTCTAGAAAAAAATCAAGTAGGATACCCTTCATCGCTCTCCTTACAGTCCAGGCCTTTGGCCATGAGTTAGATACCATAAAAGAGCTTAAAATGCACGGGTTTTCTATACATGTGGACGAAAAAAACTGTCTCAGACATTTTCACCCAGCTACCAAGTAAGTTTTAAGTGTGTGGAACGGCTAGTGTCATCACACAGTGGGACAAGTGTTCAAATGCTTGAAGTACAATGTACTGTATGTGTCATCGACACTTAAATCTGTACGATTATCTTACTGGGATGAACATGTTTCAAAACTTCGGCTTGCCATACTTTCACTTCACTCACATTTTTATTCGATATTACCAACTTTGCACAAGGGTGGCTGAAACCCAACCCCGACTAAGAGGATCCAACCATGATGGTAGTGGTTCTTTCAGAAAAGGAACTACATCAAACAAGAGGAATATCCAAGTATTCAGCAGCAGAAACGCAATGTGCATCTGAAAGTCCCAACCTAATTGCCAACGAGATGGTTCCGCCTGCTGTCAACGCTGTGGACTGTCATTCGCCTTTCGGTCCATAGACATTGCAACATGTCTTTAGCACCAGGAGGGTATCTGCCACAGCAATAGCAACCAGTCAAGCATCAGGCCTGTTTCCAAATCCTCGCTCAGCCAACCGTCAACTCAACACAATTTCATTAAAGGGATGAACACAACTTGTAACTCCTGAGCACTTGCCAAGTGTAGGCGAGGGAGTAGCAGGCTGCACTTACGATCGCAGGATGTCGTCCATGCGGTGCTGGAGGAAATGCCGGCCCACATCGTTGCCCACCTCCGTCCTGGCGACGGCCTTGAAGATGGCGGCACTCTCCTCCTTGCGTAGGCCCGAGCTCTTCTGCACCGACCAGTCCAGCAGTCTGCAGGATACACACACACTTCACTTCTAGCACCCACTCGCACGGCGATCCGAGACTATGTCCTTACACACTGAGCTAGGTGTTGATGGCTGGAAGGTTTCCTCGGGGTTATCCTGCTCCCGACACAAGCACATTCGGTTGCTTCTACATCCATATGACACAGCATATAAAGGTTCTATGCACGCTATGAGGTTATCTACAGTTTCTCAAAATTTTAGGAAAGTCTGCATCATGTATTATGGACATACTCTTAACAGATAAAGTGTGTGATTTTGGGACATCTTTGTTATACATCTGGATAATCTACAGACATTAGAATTTCATGGACATGTGTGAGTCTTCAATTGGATATTTTTTACTGTATGGGAAGATATTCTGTAGATGTACTAATGTGATATCCTTAGGACAATTCCTAACAGTAACTGAAAATGTCAAGCAAAACGCATATATATTTTATCCTTAGGGTATTGCATAGACATCTGAATATCATGACCAAAAAATGGACATTTTTGGGAGATCATTCGACTACCAGGTGCTGTGTTGATAGGTCTCATTTCAAGTAAATTGTCAGGAATGGCTCAACAATAGGACATCTCCAGAAACTTGTCACCAGTTTGATGTAATCATATTTATGATTTTTTGGATTTTACATCGCGTGGTTATGGGCAACATACAGTATTTACTGATTACAGTGGATATAGAAAGAAGTAATAACCTTAGCATTTAGGAATTGAGTTATGCCGGGACTCGGTGCAGACGTTCTCCGATTCAGTTGTTTCGCCACATGAACAAGACATCTCAGTGGATACTACTATTGAGGACACACCTGATGGATGCCGTCCTCACTCTAGAGTACACCTGTCTAATGGTGTTCATGTTCACCAACCCAGTGTCCTCGGTGGACAAAGCACACAAGCCGAACTGGTGATGACTGAATGACCACTCGGGAGGAGCACAACTATACAGAGGTCAATGAGAGACTTGGGACACATGACCATAGTGTATCTGGTAGCTTGTTGGCTTCACTAAAACCACACAAACACTTTACAATCACTTTCAATCATTGTAACACTGGATTTTTTCTTTACTTCACGATATGTCCACAGAAGTTACGTTGCCCGGCTGCGAGAAGATATGTAAGATGATTAGACAGAAGCAATGAAAAACACCCTTCCCCAATCAGTGTGTGGACACGAATTTCCCATACGCCACTGGCCCCAATAGACAATATGCCGCAGCATGTTGCAGCCAATGAGCTGTTAAAGTCCGTTTCTGAAGTTTCGTGCAGTCAATTGGCGGCTGAAAATGCTCTCGTTAGTCCCGTTGTTCATTTCTTACATGTATCTGAATCAGAGTAGACATTAGGAATCGAGTGTTTACTTCCATGAATTTCATTTTTCTGACCACTGTAGTTTACAAAAAAACAAGGGCATGCCCATGTGTTCATTACAAAATTTTTGTTGTAATGAACACATAGGTTTGCAGTACTGTATGTAAATTCAGTTGGTACGTAACTTTTTAAAACGAGGTATTTGTGTTACAAAAATTGTCAGTAATCTGAAAAAAAAAAATAGTTTAAGTCATTATTATTTTTTGGCTTGCAGATTATTACATTCACTTTTATGTTTTAATAGTTCAAATTAACCCAGATTCCTCAGCTTGTTCAGTTTACTTTTTCTCCGTCCATTTCCTTATTCATGCCTGCATCGCAGAACCCATCCAAACGAGACCACAACAGCATTTAGTTTCCGTGTATCTGCCAGTTGTGTTGTTAAAAAGCTGCAACACCCATCGCGACATAGAAACAGCAAAGTCAAGCACAGATACCGCCTGCAGAAAACATGGTGGATGTTGCCATTTATTTGCGGGTTTTCATCGTGGCGCTCTTATGTCGCCTTCCATACATTACGATGCTGCTGCTTCAACTTGACATTGCCCCATTCCGACTAAGGCAGAATGGGCTTTCTCGTAGTCTCTGTGCGACTTAAGATGAGGTAGACTGAATTTTCGTATTCTGCATATGTACCAGACATTGATCTACCTCGCACCAATACAACTGTCAAAGTCACATGGCTGACAGTTATGAACGTTTTTTATTTACATCTTAATTTTCAAATATCAAGCCATTTTCTATGAATAAATTTTTTCTTACAATGTGAATTTAACCATATTGCATAAAAACTGGTTATACGAAGAATACAGATGTCTCAGAGTGCTTGTTTAGGTTAATAGTGCTCTGACCTCAAATACTACGCACGTAGTGTATGATGCAGAACAGTAGTTCAATGTTGGGACATGGATACTGGCTATGCGCAGCTAGCATGATCACTCTACTTCTATGGTGCAACCTGCCTGAAGAGAACACATAAGGCGAGCACGGCGATGAAGTAGGGTACCTGCGGAGGGCGGCGGGGTCCCGAGAGCAGGCGAGTCCTGTCAGCAGTGTGGTCCTGTCCGCCTTGAGCCTGGAGCGCTGGGACCTCTCCCACAGGAACTGCCACCTGTCATCTCTACTGCTCTCCGCTGCGGTGCAGTAAACCAGTCCCCTGAGCTCTTTGTTGATCCTGCAACAACCACACATAACTGCACTGCTCACCACTTCGTCTAACTGAGAGCATGCATTGAGGAAGCTGTCGTACATAAGAGCCAGAAATAAGTTTTGGGGCAAGCGGGACTTCAGATATGTTTACCCTGCCAAAACGTCCGCAGTTGGTAGAGGCCTGAACGTTTCTCAAATTCATTTCATGAATTCATAACTCCTTAATATTGTTTTGCTTTTGTTATTTTTCCACCTGTAATTTGACACCTCCTGGAAACTCTCAACCAACAATACACATGCAATGAAATGCAGACTCACACATTACGTTCCACTGATACAACGAGCAATCAATGAGCAGTCATACATACATTGATTGTTCATAAGACTTTCAAGTAATGCCAATGAACTCGCGAATTTTTCAGGTATCTAACGACTGCGTCACAACTTTATCACACGTGTGCAAGAGTAGTGTAACTCTCATGCATTGTTTTACTTACGCTGTGAACATACATACACAGACAGCAACGTACGAGCCCTGCACAGAACCTTTATAGAAGTGTAGCGACCAGAGTGAGCTTCCTTAGGGATAACGTCCAACATGCCACGAAGACTTCACCGCACCAGAAAGTCTTATTATCCACGTAAAGTGAATCATAATATTCTAAGTTTGAACTATGATGTTGATAAGGATGAAGATACATGAAGTTCGAGCTTGGTGATGAATTATAGATTTATAGGAAGCTAATTGTTACAATTGGAAATTTACATGTTCTTGGTCATGTACAGCTTGTGCACAATGCATGAATGATAATAAAGTTTGTTTGAATGAAATTGGTTCAGTGGTTCTCATTTTACTGTAACATAACCTCAACACCAGCGACAGCTTTAACACACTAGTATTACTGTGTACTGTCGCATTACCAGTATCTTATGAAAACTTTACCGCACCAGAAAGTCTTATTATCCACGTAAAGTGCATCGTAATATTCTAAGTTAGTAGTTACTTTATTGGGAGTGCAATAAAGAGAACAGTCGCTTTGACGATGTAGAACTTGAAAAATTCGAAGGAGAGTGTCAACATTGTGGCAAAGAAACTGTTGAAATAATTGGATTTGAATCACGCCTTCTGCTTATAAAGATAGTCGTGACAAGTGTGTGAGGCTTTTGCAGGGCGCTCTACTCGCGACAGCGTTAACACACTAGTATTACTGTGTGCTGTCGCGTTTACCCACGTATAAGAGATAACAACTACGCGAATTTTTTCTTAGTCCATAACCTTGAGATAATGCGTCGTATCTTTCCGATATGACTGCCATCTCTGTCGTTCATGTTATCAATGGAATTCTCTTATCAGTTGCATCCTTCGTGCAAGAGTGTAAATGTATCATATATGCAAAGAAACCTGGACAGAATCGTGTTTCAAATGTTCCGGGATAAACTGGTTACTTTCTGGGGTAGCAGTCACAGCACAGATAGCTGAGACAAATGACGGTGAAGTCTAGTGTACAGGATCTTGAACTCACAACATGTTCCTGTCCTCAGTCATACATCAGTTTGTACCTCTATAAATGCTGAACGTATTTCCCTTGCAAATATTGTAATTGTACAGTGCCCTTAACTTTTACTAAACAAGAGCAGTGACCACCTCCGGATTACATAATTGGTTCCTACGCAGGAGTCAGATTGCATGCAGTTCCTTTGATGTAGGCGTACCCAATTCACACTAATTGATTACGCAAGGTTCTGTAAGTCGGCCTTCTGTCTTAGTGGCTACTGCTTGCTGCTTAACATACACTACTGGTCTGGAAAGTTACCATGTGTCTACTCGCAAATAGCGTTGAACCATATTGCTGGCCAGTGAAGAAAACTTGCCGGTGTGTGCGACTGGAGTTTATGGTAGACACTGCTATTTCACTTCTCTTAAGTATTCTGTATCCGGGTATGGTTTATAGCACCGGTGGCTGTCGTCCAGCGATCCATGTTAGATATCTGAAGCTATCCCTAGGAATATTCAAGTGGTTGGTCCATATGTCTGACCTCCACATTGCAGTAGCCAGTAATAAACCACCACGATATGTGCGCGATACGGCTTCCGCCATCATTAAGGACATGCGTTTTTCGCGTAGAGTTCTTGCATACTTTAGACCAGATAGACTTTCGCCATTTGATGGTTTTACAAATTTTATATGTTAATACATATACTGTATTATGTCTCATCCCGCGAATCAGAGATGTTTAGTACCGTAGTAACCTATTTCTGATTGATCCAGGCAAGTACCAAGATGCATTTTCACAAACAGACATTGCCAGTTACTATGCAAAAGTAAACTGCGGTGTGCATGTAGTAAGTATATTAAAGTGTTTTCGAGGAATAGTTTTCACAAACATGAGTAATCACTTATTATCAGACAAGTGTAGTCCGGCTATGGATCCATGGATGGGGAAATTTTCTTATTCATTCATACTTTCCTGTTAGGTGGAATACTGGTGGGGTAAATTTGCAGACAGTTACTNTCCATGGATGGGGAAATTTTCTTATTCATTCATACTTTCCTGTTAGGTGGAATACTGGTGGGGTAAATTTGCAGACAGTTACTTTCAGTGTGTTAACTTGAGTTACATAAAGTTTCGTTTCGCTCTCTCTTTTTTTTTTTTTACCATACCAATGCTAGTCTATGTTAACATGTATATGTTACAAATTCATCATATTTGTGATCAATTGTACTTAGCATAAAATGACCAAAAATATTGTCATGCTCATAGCTTCATTACTTGTTACTACCAATACTTCCTAGCACAGCTGAAAATCTACACTGGTTCTGAGGCCGTGGGGAGAGTTATACAGTTTCAAGCATGCACGCTCTGCATCGTTAGAACAGTTAGCGAAAGACTCCATATCACATGACTGAAAACAGCACAGAACAAGTAAATAAATTCAAATTCCTACGTGATCACTTAGCAGTGGCCTGAGGTAGGTTTCCTCAATACTGTAACAAGTAAACACTGAGAAAGTAGCGAAAAAAAATATGTCCCTCTTTATTTCTATGTAGGACTAAAATAATTGTTTTATAGTCTTCAATTGCATAAGACCTCGCATTTTTACATATACTCGAGCTGCTGTCAATTTTTCTCAAGTGGAAACTGCTTATTAATACAATGGTGATTTTTGCCAACATAGAAATCAACAGCTCTATTTTCACCGATTAACACTGTTGCAATTACATGAAGAGCTTGTCAGGAAATCTGTGAATCAACTAAAATAGACTGCAAACATACAACTGTTTGAAGACAATTATGAAGCTTGCCAAAGCAACACACGCTCTAGCACCAAAACCTGCTATCTAACTGTTCTGGATGTTGTTGTGGCTACAGAATGGAAAGGTTTTCATGAGTAGTGACACTTTGGCCAGGCATCAAAGTTTCGTGAGCACTTGAGTTGCTGATGTGTATTCATTGCCATTTATTAAAGTGAGGGGCAAGTTTTTTTCTCTAATACATTACAAACGATTCGTTGCTCCTTTTGTAGCAGGTTCCTCATTGGGTCAGAATTCTCGGGACTATATGGTACAACAATAAGTGCAATAATTACTGGAAATCAAGTNGCAGGTTCCTCATTGGGTCAGAATTCTCGGGACTATATGGTACAACAATAAGTGCAATAATTACTGGAAATCAAGTGTATTTAGTTTTGTAGCTTAGTCTGTTATGATAAAATCATAACCAAAAAGCCTCTGGGACCGATAAGTAGGTAAGTTCTTGTTTATGGCTGATTTAATACCAAAGCTAATGTCACATTTCAGTTTCATTATTGGCTGATGCTACAATTACTTAACGGCACAGTTTTTCATCGGTTTTGAGCGTGCAGGTAGGTAGGTGGGTTGGTAGGTAAAGCCTAGTGTTTCGTCAACCATGAGGTCATTAAAGATGGAAGCATGCAAGTATTTTACTACATTGCATTACACCCATTTTTTAAACTGGTTAACATCGACAAGGTTAAAAGCGCAAGTGCTGTATGGCAAATGAAATCGCAATGTGATCTAGTGGCAGTGAACACCACAGTGACCTATACCCAGGCCAACAATTATGTACATCGTAAACAATGCTGAGGTCCAACTTGTACTATTTTGATGGAACACTCTTAACCGTTTGGTTTTACTGCACTTTGGTCCTTTTGGGCAGGTGATAGGACGCACACTTGAGCTTTGTGTTTAGCCTCCATTTGAAACCGTAGTTTACCAAAGAGCATTGTCCCATCCCAATATCAACCAGAGGTCTTGGAAATACTGCTCTGTNCATTTGAAACCGTAGTTTACCAAAGAGCATTGTCCCATCCCAATATCAACCAGAGGTCTTGGAAATACTG
Organism: Clitarchus hookeri; assembly: GCA_002778355.1. Taxonomy (NCBI): domain Eukaryota; kingdom Metazoa; phylum Arthropoda; class Insecta; order Phasmatodea; family Phasmatidae; genus Clitarchus; species Clitarchus hookeri. The sequence goes on along the minus strand of NQII01006649.1, from coordinate 79,504 downwards.
CTCTGTCTGTATTACTGAGACTATTCAATCACCCAGACCACTCACAGTCCAGCCAAGGAATTGCACTCTCTCCTGATGCCTGTGCAAGACAGTACCATAGCTGTATAACCTGCACTCAATAAGTATACTGGCTTTTCACTGGGCGGAAGATTAATTCCAGGTAAATAAGGAATCTCGTGTTAACCACCACCAAAGTGATGACCAACATCACCACCAACATCATTGCAAACACAACCACCAACACAGCAGTTANGTGTTAACCACCACCAAAGTGATGACCAACATCACCACCAACATCATTGCAAACACAACCACCAACACAGCAGTTAACACCACGATAACACCAACACCACAACCAAATCCACCACTAACACCACAGTGAAAACCACCACCAAAACAACAACCAAAACCAAAAACAACATCAGCACAACATGCAGAATCACCTACAATTAAATAACAATCACCAGCACCACCAAAACTACTACTAAAAACCAAACCACCACCAGAAACAACCACAGGAAACACCACCACGGTGAGAACTCCTACATGACAGCCAAGGCTAATTGACTCACGGGTTGTGCTGGTCGGGCTGTGACTCCTGTGTCCAGGCGTCCAGCAGGTCGAGGGCAGAGTGCACACAGTGTGTATGCCCCAGCGCACAGGCCCAACGACGCAGCCTCTTGCGATGAGCCTGTAGCTGTGGCTCTTCGTCGTCTCTGGCTTGGAAGCCCAGCCTCTCGTACTGCCCTGACACCAGCTGCAGTACGAAGCTCTGCAAGCAACCAACAACCTCGCTGCTACCTTCACCTACCCTGGTCCTCCTGTCCACTGATTCACCTTCCTATTGCCTCACACAGCCAGTAACAATACTGTAGGCACAGCAACCAGCACGTCCGCAGTTTACTGGCCTACTTGTAAACCAGTATTCTCAAATAATCCCTGACTTTAACCATGCACTTAAGTTGATGTACACCAATCTTCTTATTTTGTACGTTTTTCCAACATTGACTCACCCATCACAAAATAGCTGTCAAAAACAAATGGTTAAACCCTGCAAATGTTTGTTTAGGTTTGGTTTTTCATCACTCTCACAATGTGATAATACATAATGTTTAGAACAGCTCTGTATAAATTATTTTACAATATAAAACACAAAATGCATTATTTTGATACTGCTGTTAATAAAAATCAGACCAGTGTTAAGACTCGTAGTCTGGTTACTGTGAGGCTGGCTTGCATAACTCACGTTTCCTCTATGGCTCTAGTTACACATATATTAAAAATACANGTCTGGTTACTGTGAGGCTGGCTTGCATAACTCACGTTTCCTCTATGGCTCTAGTTACACATATATTAAAAATACATAAAAGTACAGAAACTCAAGTACTCACAGTTTAGTACTTGTCAACAGGCTTACCTGCAAAGAAGGACGACACATTGTGGTTGTACGAGTACCCTACAACTAGCCGCCCTACGAAGCTGGCTTGGTTAGCGAAACGTCGCGATAGCGCAACTGCGTCCTCCTTTGTGTGTGTGCCTGTTGACAATTACCATACTGTGTGCAATTGAGTTTATGTCCCTTTATATTTGCTTTGGTAGCCTAGCAGCCTATTTGTAACTTATACACATATTTTAATATAAACACCAANGTCTGGTTACTGTGAGGCTGGCTTGCATAACTCACGTTTCCTCTATGGCTCTAGTTACACATATATTAAAAATACACAAAAGTACAGAAACTCAAGTACTCACAGTTTAGTACTTGTCAACAGGCTTACCTGCAAAGAAGGACGACACATTGTGGTTGTATGAGTACCCTACAACTAGCCGCCCTACGAAGCTGGCTTGGTTAGCGAAACGTCGCGATAGCGCAACTGCGTCCTCCTTTGTGTGTGTGCCTGTTGACAATTACCATACTGTGAGCAATTGAGTTAATGTCCCTTTATATTTGCTTTGGTAGCCTAGCAGCCTATTTGTAACTTATACACATATTTTAATATAAACACCAAGTATTGCCTCGTCAGTAAGGCTGACAACGAGTTAGGATTAGTATTTCTCTTCTTAACGCCGTACTACGAATGTGATACACACAAATGGTCATCATTGGAATTTTGTTAGCCGTAAATATTTATGTAAGAAATTTTATAGTGAAAAAAGTGTCAAATTGTTACAAGATGTTGAGATACTTGGGGTTCTCTGGTCAAAATGTATACAATTTCGTTCATATGAAGACTAGTCTTTCTTGGCAGTGTTCAGATGCTCCAGACCCCAACATACAAAAGATAACAATAGAGAAGAAGGTAGGAATATGAGGTAGGCTAGAAAGGTGAGACACCAAGTTTGTAGTCTCTGCATAGTACTAACACCTATTGTTGCAAATGGGAACTACACATTAGAGCGCTACTGGCATGTGCGGACACAGCCCACCATGTTAGTCACAGCTGTGTAGCATGGTTGATGTTTCTTGTGTTTGGTGCAGCAGAAAGTTTTTGCACNAGACCCCAACATACAAAAGATAACAATAGAGAAGAAGGTAGGAATATGAGGTAGGCTAGAAAGGTGAGACACCAAGGTTGTAGTCTCTGCATAGTACTAACACCTATTGTTGCAAATGGGAACTACACATTAGAGCGCTACTGGCATGTGCGGACAAAGCCCACCATGTTAGTCACAGCTGTGTAGCATGGTTGATGTTTCTTGTGTTTGGTGCAGCAGAAAGTTTTTGCACNAAGCCCACCATGTTAGTCACAGCTGTGTAGCATGGTTGATGTTTCTTGTGTTTGGTGCAGCAGAAAGTTTTTGCACCATCATATTTAAGGGTGATTTACATTGTATGTTGAAACCTCTAAGATATGAATAAGGTAAGTTATTCATTGTAAACTATTCAACGAACACACAAAGTCCTCAGGACATACTAAGGACATTCTTTGAGGATATCCATTGCTATAACATTCCTAGGGCATCCTGTTGACACCTGTACTAGATGATCCCATGATATTCCATGAAGGAACCCTATGGATATTCCATGTGCCTCTGTAATGTCCCAAAGATATCTTCAGTGGATAAAACTTCGGATATTCCAAGTTATTCCTGTAAGAATATCCCAAGGATTTGCAATTTGTATAGTCCTAGTTCATCCATAAAGGAACTCCCTAGGAAGTCAATCTACCTTGTTGATGTCCCAGAAAGATCATTAGTGGACAAACTTGGGAAATCTCTAATTCGTCCTTCAAGGTACTGCCTAGGATGCCCCATTTACCTCCTTGCGAATTCAGAATATCCGAAATTCGTCCTTTACCAAGTTCCCAAAAATGTCGCATTTCTATATTCCTAGTACATCCTTAAATGATCTCCCAAATATGTCTATTTACCTCCTCAATGTTTCAGAAATATCTTCAGTGGACAAACTTGGGATATTCCTAATTCATTCTTAAAAGAGCTGCCTAGTACACCGCATTTACCCTCTTGATGCGCCNGCGCTCCCCCAGCACAGCCATGCACAGTACAACGCTCCCCCAGCACAGCCATGCACTCTACAACGCTCCTCCAGCACACGTCTCAACTACAGACTCTGTGGCTATAACTACTTTGCATATGTCATGAGCAAGGAATAGTCAAACTATCAAAGGTATGTTCACAAGTTTTTTAATGGACTGAAAAAATAATGCTTATTAACCAGTAAAACTTCTTAAAAGGGTTTTAAAAAAATTAATCCCAGTGATTGCAATATTTCTGTGTCATTGATAGGAACACTGGTTTATCAAAGGACATTTTTTTACTTTTTTTAATTTAATCATATTGTACAAATATAATATGATTGTTTTCGTCATTTTGTACGGTCTTAGCGAGAAGTGTTTATTTCATTTGACTGTGCTAACCATACTTTTACTACTATAGAGATAAATATTTTTCGCTTTTATACAAACTTCACATCGACAATACAAACATTACAAGATCCTGCAATAATTTGAAATGCATGTTTGCACAAAATATTGTCCTGATATGCCACTGTTTCAAGTCGTTAATTACGGAACCATATTTGTTTATGGTTGTGACTAGGGTTCTCAAGCTCAGGAAAAAAGGGAAAAATTGGGAAGAAAACAGGGAATTTTCTCCCTTGAGATAACTACTGAAACTTGAGACATTAGAAATAAAGAATCATATAAGGTTTTTGAACCACAAATTTTGGTGGTTTACCTATGATATATACGCGCATACAGCAAAAATAAGGTAATAAAAAATTTGCTATGGTTAAGTAATATAACTGAAAGTTACAAAGATTAGGATGAAACAATGGTACAGTAGATAAAATAATAGTACACTAATTAAACTGAAATGACAGTTTTGGTAAACATTTTCTCAAATCTCAAGTTTAGATTATGTGAACAAGAAAAAAAACTATAGCTATTATTTTATGTATTATTACAACACCTCTATTATTATTGGTATTACAAAATGAATTTAAGCAATTTTTAAAATTTTTTTTAGAAAAATTGGAAGAAATGCCACATTTCCCCCCAACCCCCCTCTTAAACCCCATGTCATCACCCAACCGTTTTTCGCAGATATTATTCAGTTGTGCAGATATTATTCAGTTGTAAGTTCACACATATATACAGTTACAAAACAATAAAAATGCAGTTAGGGAGCTGTGAAATGTGTTACATAATTGTTTTCAGTGACTGTGTAATATCATTACAGTAATTATTATATTTGATATGTAAACATTAATCAACAAATTATAGTCGTGTTAATTCTACAATAATTAAATTTTTTCAAATAATGTTTTGCTGCTAAAGTGTCTCGTCAAACAATGCAGAGTGCGTGCAGTCAGAAACACTACGACAGTACTCCTGTTAATTGTGGCCATCTTGTGGTCCATTTTTAGCCTACTTTCCGAAGGAAAGTGTGTGTGTGCCTGTGTGTGTGCGTGTGTCCCCCTTTTACAATTTTTTAACGCATTAACCGAATTTCACCAAAATCGGTACGCATATAATAATAAGTAAGGCCGTGTGACTTTTAATAGTTTTCTACCAAGCCGGGCAATTATTTTCAAAATGGCTGCCATTTTATAATTTAGGGTGATATGCGACATCTCGGAAACCATTCAACCGATTTAAACCAAATTGTGTATGCAGACAGTGCAAGTTTTAAGCATTGAATTAATGGGCTAATATTGTTGTTGGTAAGCAATTTTTAAAGATAGTGCCACATGAAAAAATTAAGCTTTTACATTATATTCTATAACTACTGAAACAATTTTCGCCAAATATGATATTACAGGTAAATGTAAGTAATTGAGCGTAAATAGGCTCTTATTTTCAAAATGGTTATACATACATTTCAGATTTATTTGGTATAACTACCATGCCATCTGACCAATTTCAACCAAATTTTGTATGCTGGCAATATATCTATCACAAGCATCGTGTAAGCCAAAAAACAAACACCTTTTTTGCCATTTTGTAAGATAGTGCTAAATGAATTAATAAAGTTTTTGTGTAATATCTCGGGAAATAATTGACAGATTGCTACCAAATCTGGCATACAAGTAGTACTGCGGCAGTTTATATGTAAAAAAAATGTTTCAAGTATGTCAGACACTTATTTTCAAAATTTTGGCCCATTGCCTATTTTAATATATTGTGCTATATCTTCTAAACAATTTAATCAATTCCAACTTAGTTGTTACACTTAGGTGTAACTTTGTATGCTGGGAGTGTATATAGCATACAACAAATGTGTTTACACTGAGCCTCTTTTGTCCTCCATTTTGTTAGATATTGCCACACGAATAAACAAAATTGTTATATAATATCTCGGGAAACAATTGACAGATTCCTACCAAATATGGCAAACAAGTGGTACTGCAGTAGGTGATGTTAACTGGTATGTTTTAGGTATGCCAGACAGTTATTTTCAAAATAGCGGCCATGTAGCAATTTTAGTTTTGTATATTTTATATCGTTTAACAATTTAATTAATTCCAATGAGACTTTGTATCCTGGCTGTATATAGTACAAACATCAAATGTATCCACACAAAATCACTTTTTTTCGCCATTTTCTAAAATAGTATCACATAACAAATAAAAGTCATGCATTATCTCCAGAAAAGCAACAGATTTCTCCCAAATTTGGCAAATAAGTAGCATTAGGGCAGGCTATGTAAACTGATAAACATTGTGAGCATTAGACACAAATGTTTTAAAAATGGCGGTCATATTAACTCATAATTTTTTATCTGTGAAAATATAAAACACATTTTTACTTAACATTGAATGCTGAAAGCGNGGTTCTCAAGCTCAGGAAAAAAGGGAAAAATTGGGAAGAAAACAGGGAATTTTCTCCCTTGAGATAACTACTGAAACTTGAGACATTAGAAATAAAGAATCATATAAGGTTTTTGAACCACAAATNTTTTCTCCCTTGAGATAACTACTGAAACTTGAGACATTAGAAATAAAGAATCATATAAGGTTTTTGAACCACAAATTTTGGTGGTTTACCTATGATATATACGCGCATACAGCAAAAATAAGGTAATAAAGAATTTGCTATGGTTAAGTAATATAACTGAAAGTTACAAAGATTAGGATGAAACAATGGTACAGTAGATAAAATAATAGCACACTAATTAAACTGAAATGGCAGTTTTGGTCAACATTTTCTCAAATCTCAAGTTTAGATTATTTGAACAAGAAAAAAAACTATAGCTATTATTTTATGTATTATTACAACACCTCTATTATTATTGGTATTACAAAATGAATTTAAGCAATTTTTAAAGTTTTTTTTAGAAAAATTGGAAGAAATACCAAATTCCCCCCACCCCCCTCTTCTTTGACAACACCATGCCCTTTTTCGCAGATATTATTCAGTTGTGCAGATATTATTCAGTTGTAAGTTCACACATATTTACAGTTACAAAACAATAAAAATGCAGTTATGGAGCTGTGAAATGTGTTACATAATTGTTTTCAGTGACTGTGTAATATCATTACAGTAATTATTATATTTGATATGTAAACATTAATCAACAAATTATAGTCGTGTTAATTCTACAATAATTAAATTTTTTCAATTAATGTTTTGCTGCTAAAGTGTCTCGTCAAACAATGCAGAGTGCGTGCAGTCAGAAACACTACGACAGTACTCCTGTTAATTGTGGCCATCTTGTGGTCCATTTTTAGCCTACGTTCCGAAGGAAAGTGTGTGTGTGTGTGCCTGTGTGTGTGCGTGTGTCCCCCTTTTACAATTTTTTTACGCATTAACCGAATTTCACCAAAATCGGTACACATATAATAATAAGTAAGTCCCTGTGACTTTTAATAGTTTTCTACCAAGCCGGGCAATTATTTTCAAAATGGCTGCCATTTTATAATTTAGGGTGATATGCGACATCTCGGAACCCATTCAACCGATTTAAACCAAATTGTGTATGCAGACAGTGCAAGTTTTAAGCATTGAATTAATGGGCGAATATTGTTGTTGGTAAGCAATTTTTAAAGATAGTGCCACATGAAAAAATTAAGCTTTTACATTATATTCTATAACTACTGAAACAATTTTCGCCAAATATGATATTACAGGTAAATGTAAGTAATTAAGCGTAAATAGGCTCTTATTTTCAAAATGGTGGTTATACATACATTTCAGATTTATTTGGTATAACTACCATGCCATCTGACCAATTTCAACCAAATTTTGTATGCTGGCAATATATCTATCACAAGCATCGTGTAAGCCAAAAAACAAACACCTTTTTTGCCATTTTGTAAGATAGTGCTAAATGAATTAATAAAGTTTTTGTGTAATATCTCGGGAAATAATTGACAGATTGCTACCAAATCTGGCATACAAGTAGTACTGCGGCAGTTTATATGTAAAAAAAATGTTTCAAGTATGTCAGACACTTATTTTCAAAATTTTGGCCCATTACCTATTTTAATATAGTGTGCTATATCTTCTAAACAATTTAATCAATTCCAACTTAGTTGTTACACTTAGGTGTAACTTTGTATGCTGGGAGTGTATATAGCATACAACAAATGTGTTTACACTGAGCCTCTTTTGTCCTCCATTTTGTTAGATATTGCCACACGAATAAACAAAATTGTTATATAATATCTCGGGAAACAATTGACAGATTCCTACCAAATATGGCAAACAAGTGGTACTGCAGTAGGTGATGTTAACTGGTATGTTTTAGGTATGCCAGACAGTTATTTTCAAAATAGCGGCCATATAGCAATTTTAGTTTTGTATATTTTATATTGTTTAACAATTTAATTAATTCCAATGAGACTTTGTATCCTGGCTGTATATAGTACAAACATCAAATGTATCCACACAAAATCACTTTTTTTCGCCATTTTCTAAAATAGTATCACATNACAAAATCACTTTTTTCCGCCATTTTCTAAAATAGTATCACATAACAAATAAAAGTCATGCATTATCTCCAGAAAAGCAACAGATTTCTCCCAAATTTGGCAAATAAGTAGCATTAGGGCAGGCTATGTAAACTGATAAACATTGTGAGCATTAGACACAAATGTTTTAAAAATGGNCAAATAAGTAGCATTAGGGCAGGCTATGTAAACTGATAAACATTGTGAGCATTAGACACAAATGTTTTAAAAATGGTGGTCATATTAACTCATAATTTTTTATCTGTGAAAATATAAAACACATTTTCACTTAACATTGAATGCTGAAAGCGNCGGTCATATTAACTCATAATTTTTTATCTGTGAAAATATAAAACACATTTTTACTTAACATTGAATGCTGAAAGCGTCAATTATATCCATCAAAATTGTGTATGCAAAGTATCATTTCTCCACCATTTTGTAAGATAGTCCCACATTAAATAATACAATTTTTATGTAGTATATCGGGAAACAATTGACCGATTTCTTTCGAATTTGGTGAAGAAGTTGTACAGTTTAGCGTAGTGTGCCATATCTACGAAACTATGTAACATATTTACATTTAACTTCGTATATTGCATCTTTGACAATCATCGAATGTGATAATACATAAACTTTCTTGTCCTCCATTTATCAAGAATGTCAAATTAACAATGAGGTTTTATGCTATATCTCAAGGGCCAACCAACCGATTCATATAAAATTTTTACGAAGTACTGCTACAGTAAAGTATGTAAATGGAACATTTTGCAACGTATCCGGGACAATTAAACTATTTCACGCCAAATTTTGCACAAATACAGAAGACCATGTAAAGTTACATGATTTAAATAGGGCCAGACATTGATTTTTTTTAATGGCNAATTTTGCACAAATACAGAAGACCATGTAAAGTTACATGATTTAAATAGGGCCAGACATTGATTTTTTTTAATGGCAGCCATATAGATATTTACATATTGTGGAATATGTATTTAACTATTTAACCAAATTTAATCAATTTTTTATGCTACTTTTATTAGAAACGTCCTATAGAGACTCTATTTAGCAGGATTTTAATGATATCTCTGTAAAAAAAATAAAGTTTTTATGTCATATCTTGGAGGCCAATCAACCAATTTCCACCAATTTTTTCACACAGGTAGCNAATTTTGCACAAATACAGAAGACCATGTAAAGTTACATGATTTAAATAGGGCCAGACATTGATTTTTTTTAATGGCTGCCATATAGATATTTACATATTGTGGAATATGTATTTAACTATTTAACCAAATTTAATCAATTTTTTATGCTACTTTTATTAGAAACGTCCTATAGAGACTCTATTTAGCAGGATTTTAATGATTTCTCTGTAAAAAAAAAATAAAGTTTTTATGTCATATCTTGGAGGCCAATCAACCAATTTCCACCAATTTTTTCACACAGGTAGCNAAAAAAAAATAAAGTTTTTATGTCATATCTTGGAGGCCAATCAACCAATTTCCACCAATTTTTTCACACAGGTAGCATTATGGTGGGCCATGTAAACATATGTGTTTTTAGTAGCTCAAACACTTATTTTCAAAATAATGGAAGTGTAAATATTTCAGGTTAGTGAACCCTAACATTCAAAACTTTAGACTGATTAAACCCAAAGTTGATGCTCCGAATACTACCTTCGTGATGCAGTTGATTAGACGCTAGCTTAATTTTATGAGTTTTTCTAATTCGAATCCTGGGTAAGTCAATCGTGCATTTTAATTGTCTTGGTACTGTTTCACATGTTTCTGGTTTCATCTCTAATGATATTGCTGTCAATGTGACATCAATGCCTACTTGCCATCTACACATTTAAGAATTTCAGTCAAATTTATTTGCACCCATGTAGAGGAAAGTAGGCTCATTAAATATCAGTAACTTGTAGTTTTCTCGTGGTGAAGTGTGTTGCATGTGTTTAGTTGATGCACCTCACACAGCCGAGTAGCCTTCCAGCGAGGCCCTCTTCTTGGGAAAGCAACTGGCGTAAACCCCGTCAGCACTACGCCATCCAACATGACCAGCAGTTGCCATGTGGCTCCCGGCTTTGTACCAGCCACCTCTTACTGACACCCTGCAATTACACAGGAAACCAGCGCTCCTGTTGGGGCAAGACCCACAACTCTGATGTATCTGGGGTGATTCAGAGAGTGTTGGATGGTGCAGAAAAGTTGAGATCTTTAACACCAGTGGGTTTGAAGCAACGTACAAATGAAGCAGTGTAAAACACTAGTGCGATAGAAATGTATGTAGTAGCATGGGATGGTCGGTAGTCCTCGCCACATTTTCTCTCTGGTGAGCGATCTGTCGATGTTGGACGATTCTAGCAGTGGCTAAGAATCTGCATTTTGGAAACGACCTTAAGGTACTCCACCTAGTGATGTTTGCGAGCAATGGAACAACCCTAGTAGTATCCTAGGCAGACAGAAGAGGTGAGGATAACCAGAGCATGGGTGGAGATGAGAGTGAGGTTCTCAATGACAGTTAGGGAGGATACTGAAGGTGCACAATTGCCCTTCATGCAGATNGGGTGGAGATGAGAGTGAGGTTCTCAATGACAGTTAGGGAGGATACTGAAGGTGCACAATTGCCCTTCATGCAGATGAAGGTCGGGCGCTTTTGTGAAGGTGTTCCTTTCTTAGGATCTGAATGACTCTCAGCAAATAAAATATCATGAGCTAATTGCATTTATATAACATGCTGAATAAATCAAAAGTCTCTTGAAACCTTGAAAATATTCTGGCATCGTGCTTTGAAATGATTGTGTTTCCTAAGCAAATGTTAAGCGCCATTNTTCTTGAAACCTTGAAAATATTCTGGCATCGTGCTTTGAAATGATTGTGTTTCCTAAGCAAATGTTAAGCGCCATTACACTGTATTAAACTACCAGGTAATATGAATGTTTTCATTTAGCTTTTGCATTTTACATGTTATGTGTTTCTCAGAACTCAAGAGCGACAACCGAAGTTAAAAAGCGATGTAGTTACAGGTTCTGGTCTTGTAGATGTATTAACTTGTGTAACTTTGTAAGGAAACCTGCCCACATAGCAAGAGACAGTCGGACGACTGTGGTTTTACTAATGGCATTGCTGGATTACTGCTGGCCCAGATAAATTATGGGTCTACACAATTGACCCTGCTATGGGTAACTGCTGGCAGCAGGACATTTGGCATGCCATTTATGGCACATAGGTAGAATTTTAATGGATATGAAACTGATGATTGAGAGCAGATGAACTACTAATGACCCATAAATGGCTTACCAACTATATCCCAGTAATGGCTGCACATAGCCTATTCTTATTGTTGGTGAAAATATGGGTAGACATATGTAGGCAATTTGATGGCTGTAAAGTGATACATGGATAGACCAAAGCTGGTGCAACTTGGCTTATTATGGGAATTTCTCTTCGCCGATAGCTTCTTCAAACTACACACACACATGTATATATGTGTGTCTAATACATTTATAGATCACATAATACAACGAGTAGATTATTTTTTAATATATAGTGATAGAAGCATATATGGCAAAAGGCTGAAAATACAGTATCAGGTGTAATTTCATGACTGATATTGAATAATTTGACATATGTAATGTTTTACATGTACGACTGCATATAATTAAAATTAGAAGTTGAAAAAACAATATATAACCTCCTTTAGAAAATATATTTTGAAAGGATTTTGCTTTTTCACATCACTAAAATATTTATATATGCCAACTGCATTTCAAAACAGATGGATATCATCCAGGTAAAATATTTAATGTAAAAAATTGCATAAAAGGCAAGTTTTTTTGGTTAATATTGTGATTGAGGTAGGAAATTTTCTCTCAACAATAGTTTTTTTTTTTTTTCCATCTGCACCTTTTTAAAAACTGATTTTTTCGCATGGTAAATGTTAATGCTATGAAATAACTGGTGTAATGTTATATTATATAAGTGTTTGTTAATCATTATATTTCGGATATATTCTAAATTAGTTCATCCAAACATAATGATACACAGTGGAGTAATGGTTGGCCTGCTGTGATGTCATTGCAAGGGGCGTGACATCGTGCCCCCTCCCCTCCTCCAGTAAGCATAAAATTCTCATGTCATATAATGTGTTTAATAGTGAAGTAACCGAAATTTAAAAACAAAGAGAAGTTGAGAATGAGGCTAAAATTAATAATTTTTAAGATATTATGTTTGGCATATAATAGAAGCATGAGAAGCTTCTGATGGCTGTGAAGTGTTTCATCGATGAGACATTGCTGTTGTAAGCATATGGGCCATGCTTGGGCTATTTGTGTTCACCACACCTGGACCAGTTATGGGCAGAGTATGGGTAGTTAGTGGTGCCACTTCAGGACCAGCAATGACTCCGGGTGCATGACAGCTGTTGGCCAACTACTTGCCGGCTTGGCATCCGACTGTAAACCATAAATGGGTCAGATGTGTTTTGCTACATGGGTGGTATGTGATTATTTTATATTTAATTTAGAGTTCTGGACTTTCTAGTAGACCAGTGGTGGTGCATGAGAGTACAACTTCTTTTGTATTCACACCAAAAGCGTTTGTGTAATTTCAGTGTAGTTTCAAGTATGCAGGGAGATGACTATGGTGTAGATAAACGTTAAATATTTGTAAGACTGTTGTTAGCTGACAAAGTGACACTTGTGCAAGCTGTAGCAGCACTACGGAGGTGGAGGTGGGCAAGGACAGAGGGGAGAGTAGAGTGTTGTCCCACCTGCGGCCTGCACGTTGAGCAGCACCCACTGTTGCGGCGGCAGCTGGTGGAGAGTGAGGTGGGTCTCCTGGGGACGCAGCCAGCTGCTGGGACGGGTGTTGTTGAAGTGCAGGCGGCCCTGCGTCGTGAAGGTGATGGGCACCCACCAGCCGTACCTGGAGCTGGGCCGCAGCTTGCCGCCGCCGCCGCTGGACCACGCCCTGCCCTCCACGTCATTCTCCTCCCGCACGAACCTCCTCTGCAAGCCAACAACTCTCTCTCTCTCTGTCTCTCTCTCCAACAATATGCCTCCTGGGCCATGAGTATTGCTGGCCAGGCGTAGTGGAGCTGACTATGTCCCCGCAAGTAGGTGATCACTACACTTTGTACCACAGTTACTTCCACCCTGCTTGCTGTTACCACGATGTAGTTTGGCTCCCGATAAGCAACAAAAATAGAACGGACATCACGCCCCTATACCCATCTATTCACTAAGAAAATCAGCAGCCCCCTGTTTGGGCTAAACATTCAATTGACATAAAAGTTGTTTCCCATAAAGCTATTACACGTTTATCATTATTAATACTTGATGTGAAGTAATTTGCCACAGGGACATTTGGTCTCAGTTCGCTGAGCCGAAGTCTCTCTCGGTCTAGCGATATTTTACCTAAACTCATCTACTTTAAAAATGAAACACAATTTATTTGGCATGAAATCATTTTTGTTCTTAATTAATTTTACATGCAAATTATTTTAGGCCAACTGACTTAATGTCAAATGAGTTGCAACTAAAACATGGCAGCATTATCCCTGCCTTAAAAACACGATCAGCTGTGATGAAAAGAGGTCGACGAGAAGTAGAGATGACTCCGTTACCCGAACGATGGACAGTCGTTCTCGGCCAGCTTTTAGAATGGGTACGGTGGAGTTAAATGAAGCGGAGAAGTGACAGAATGCTGAGAAGGGGGGAATGGTATTAACATGTATATGTTACAAATATCAACAAATAGGTTTTTCCAGTGCATTGGAAATAATGTTAAGATATTTATGTAACCGTCCCAAACATTTTTATTTTATAATTTTGTACGCATATCCGAAAACCAGACTAAGAAGTAAAATAACAAATCTGGAATCATTATCATTTAATTAAATCCTGAGATATTAGTACAACTGATTACTGAAATTGTCAGATATTAGAACCATAATAAGCAACACTTTTAAACTCGTTATGGGGTACATCATATATTGTAAGTTCTGACTCCTACAAAATTAAGAACAAATATAAACATCAAATTGTCTATATATACGAGAAGTTCAATAAAGAAAGAAATTATTACTATATCTCGAGCAAGAATTCACCGACCAAGATATACAGAAAATATTTAGTTATAATGACTGGCAAAGAAGCAGACAATAGTTTATCTACACGAAAACATAATGTACAAAGAGCAGGGAAGCAGGTGTTGCAGTGGCATAGCCATGTCAGTATGGAGGTACAGGGACAGTACCTGGCTGACAGCGGCTGTTGCGGTGGCACAGCCACGTCAGTATGGAGGTATAGGGACAGTACCTGGCTGACAGCGGCTGTTGCGGTGGCATAGCCACGTCAGTATGGAGGTACAGGGACAGTACCTGGCTGACAGCGGCTGTTGCGGTGGCATAGCCACGTCAGTATGGAGGTACAGGGACAGTACCTGGCTGACAGCGGCTGTTGCGGTGGCATAGCCACGTCAGTATGGAGGTACAGGGACAGTACCTGGCTGACAGCGGCTGTTGCGGTGGCATAGCCACGTCAGTATGGAGGTACAGGGACAGTACCTGGCTGACAGCGGCTGTTGCGGTGGCATAGCCACGTCAGTATGGAGGTACAGGGACAGTACCTGGCTGACAGCGGCTGTTGCGGTGGCATAGCCACGTCAGTATGGAGGTACAGGGACAGTACCTGGCTGACAGCGGCTGTTGCGGTGGCATAGCCACGTCAGTATGGAGGTACAGGGACAGTACCTGGCTGACAGCGGCTGTTGCGGTGGCATAGCCACGTCAGTATGGAGGTACAGGGACAGTACCTGGCTGACAGCGGCTGTTGCGGTGGCATAGCCACGTCAGTATGGAGGTACAGGGACAGTACCTGGCTGACAGCGGCTGTTGCGGTGGCATAGCCACGTCAGTATGGAGGTACAGGGACAGTACCTGGCTGACAGCGGCTGTTGCGGTGGCATAGCCACGTCAGTATGGAGGTACAGGGACAGTACCTGGCTGACAGCGGCTGTTGCGGTGGCATAGCCACGTCAGTATGGAGGTACAGGGACAGTACCTGGCTGACAGCGGCTGTTGCGGTGGCATAGCCACGTCAGTATGGAGGTACAGGGACAGTACCTGGCTGACAGCGGCTGTTGCGGTGGCATAGCCACGTCAGTATGGAGGTACAGGGACAGTACCTGGCTGACAGCGGCTGTTGCGGTGGCATAGCCACGTCAGTATGGAGGCATAGGGACAGTACCTGGCTGACAGCGGCTGTGCCCTCCTCGTAGTCGCGGAGCACAGTGATGATGGGGTACCCGGCGTTGTGGCTCCAGGGCTCCATGAGCTGCTGCAGGCTCATGTTGGAGGGTAGTACGCCTTCCTTGTGCGCCTGCTCCGTGAGGTGGTGCCACAGTTCCTCCTGTCCCGCCGTGCCGAACATGTTGCTCCTCAGGTACCTGGAGCTGCCCCTGAGGAACGTGCCCTCGCCCACTGCGTGGCTCAGCATGCGCAGCACGTAGAAGCCTGCGGCAGACCGTACGTAAGCTAGAGACCACATGCACTCATATCCCATCTCCAATTACTACCTCGCCCTTCGCCAACCCTTCCAATCCGTCTTTAGGTTATGGTTGTCACTGCTGCTAATAAATAAACATTTCCTTCGGTGTTCGAAATGGCGAAAATATAGAAGGAAGAAAATATTTCTTTGGTGTACTCGTGTATATTTTTATAGTTATAACATATTAGATTTCTAAGTTTATTGTTGTAATGCTATGTATCATTCTTCCTGCTTTTAACACCCATTTTATTTAATTTGGTACCTTAGATGATACTTTGAATATCTGGTTCAATGATAACTCTTTATATTCTACCATACGACTTAACAGGTACTGGATATTTCATAAATCAATCACGAAATCGTATTATGAATACAAAAATAGCAACAAATATTCATGAAAACAATATACATTTCACAAATCAATCCTAATCATATAATTAATACAAATATAATAACGAACACCTTTGAAAAAAATATGTATTTAACAAATCACTCACAAAATCGTAATATGGATACAATAATTTTCTCTTTCTGGTTGGGAATGAACACAGGAATGCAGAAGTTGGGGAAACATCCAGAACAGGGATGGGTAATTCCCCACAACTTGAACTCACATAATATTTGTTTTGATATCATAACTGATAAGTAATGAATGACTAGAAAAAATTTCTGGTTCAGTGACGTGTAGGTCAGGCTTGGCTGAACATTCCAGCAGATATCAACTGTTCATAGACTCTTACAGAGCACAGTTGGAGGTCGTGATTGGGCCTACGGTTCGCTGTGTGTTTGTTACCAGTTGAAAGACTTCCATGACTCGCCAAGTACATAGTATGCGTTGACAAATTACAATAGCAAAGCAGACTCACTAATGTTGGAATTAAAATGGTGCCCACATGAATCGTAGAATTATCTCTAGGCATTGTTTTCGGCAACAGTGACAAGAACCAGTCATAACCTACAGAAGAAGCCGGTTTATACATTAAAGGTATTCAAAATATTTTAATCATATGAAAGGGTGTGCTTGTGGTAAAACCAGATGGACACAAACACATGCATAACACACAGTGTGTGTGCTGGATGTAGGCAGCCAGCGAGCCGCACCTTTGAGATAGGTGATGGGGTCGAATATCATCTTGAGCTGCTCGGGCTTGCTGAGGTGGAAGGTGAGCGGGTGCGACGAGCGGAGGGAGTCGAGCGAGAGGACTCTCATCAGCGCCTTGCCCACGAAGATGGTCTGCGAGTCCCACTCCGGCCTGATCTGCAACACACGCCAGCTCACTGCAGAAACAACGATGCCTGAATCCGCATCGCAAGCTCCTTTGACACTCGACATCTGCTCGTGGCATGCCTGAGGTGGGACACAGTCCCCAGCAGCTCAACAAGTGATCAGATTTCTCGAAGATGGTCTGCGAGTCCCACTCCGGCCTGATCTGCAACACACGCCAGCTCACTGCAGAAACAACGATGCCTGCATCCGCATCGCAAGCTCCTTTGACATTCGACATCTGCTCGTGGCATGTCTGGAGTGGGACCCAGTCCCCAGCAGTTCAACAAGTGATCAGATTTCTCGAAGATGTCGGCGAGTGTACCGTTGGTTCGAGCCCAATCACATGGTTCAACACAGTCGGTCGTGGGCATGTTCGAGCATGCGTTGTTAATGCGGTGTTCTACAACATCTTGTCTTCTGACTCCAGACTTCATCGAATTACAGCTTGCCATACTGCAAAGGTTATGAGCCATATTATAAAAGCATAACTATAGATGCCTCTGATATTCGGTTGTCTTTGTCTTCGACAGGGGGTAATCCAAGATAAACTGAAAGTTTTTTTTTAAAGATTATAAATTTTTTTGAGAAAATTAATTTTATTTCTGAAGCTTTTTATAATATCCGTGTCTGGTGTGCGATTCGTACCCTTGGTGAGCAAAGGCAACGTCAGTTACTGTAAACATCACCGGCTGTGCTGGAATGTATGCGATTACTGCGAAATGAAAACCTAATTGTTTGCGCGAGAGTGTTGGGGGACACACAACTATTTCCAGTGTATGCATGTACTCTATACAGAGTACAGAGAGGGAGAGAGCAAATAAATTAGCCTTGTGTTGCTGAGACAAAAAATCCAATCATAAGCAAATAATGTATTCCTACTTTGCCTTACAGCTCTGAAGAATAGGTTTTCTTTATTATGTAAATAGTAAACTACAGAATGGTTATATATATATATATATATAAACATACACATATATACACACAGAGTGGTCCGCTTTAAGTGGATACCTACAATATTTCCGGAATGGTTGCAGATCACGAAATGCTNAAACATACATATATATATACACACAGAGTGGTCCGCTTTAAGTGGATACCTACAATATTTCCGGAATGGTTGCAGATCACGAAATGCTGTTTTCGCTAAATGAAATTAGGTACAAGGGCAAGTAATTTGTCACAAAGTGACTATTCGGAACATGTGTAAGGACAGGAATAATTAAATCACATATAATTTTTCTCCTGGAAACATAAATTTATTTCAACAGCAAAGTACGTGCAAATAGGAATTAAGTGATATAGCATATGCAATGGAAAGTAACACAGAAACGCCAACAAATTATGTGCAACTATGATTACGTTAGGTGGGCCGGTAGCATGGGGCAGTGGACGTGTACTCACAGCTGTAAGGAAGCAACATGCACCGTGACTCATTCTGGCAGGACCTTTTCCTAATAGCAGCGCAGCACCAGACCCTGTAACCTGTTATGGTAAGTGGTATTACAGTTTGTGGCTTTATGTAAGTAATGAAGTTCACGAGTGAAAAAAAACCGGGTGCTCTATTTATTTACTCAGAGTGTGGCCGAAACGCCAAGCAAGACGTCCAAATGTATAGTGAAAGGTATCCTAATCGGACGCCCAACTCATGGCAAACGACACGAAGAATTCGCAGCATACGTTTCTTGTCACAAGGTTATTGGAATTCCACAACACGAGTGCGAAGAAAGACTGCTAAGGGCGAGACGCATCAACACANCTCTTGTCACAAGGTTATTGGAATTCCACAACACGAGTGCGAAGAAAGACTGCTAAGGGCGAGACGCATCAACACAATGTGTTGGCGCGTGTCGATGCAAACCCCCACATGGGTACGCGAGAACTTTCCAGGTTCATAGGAATAAGTAAAACAAGTGTGTTATAGACACTGTGCCATCGGAAAATCCATCCATATCACGTGGTTCTTCATCAGGCATTACATGAAGGTGATTTCCAGCAGCGTGTTCAGTTTTATAGGTTTGTTCTGATGTATGTAATGGATGACAGCAATTTTCTGAAGGACATTCTATTTACCGATGAAGCGACCTTCACAAACCATGGGTGCGTAAATTTACGAAATATGCACTACTGGGCGACGGAGAAGCCACATTGGCTCCGGCATGTGGAGCACTAATGGCAGTGGAAAGTGAATGTGTGGTGTGAATCGTTGGACACTGCCATAAGGCCATACTTCATTCAAGGGACAATGACCGACTGTACGTATGCCAATTTCCTCAGAGAGGCTTTACTGGCACTTCTGGAAGATATGCCACTCGACATATGTTGTGATATGTGGTTTCAGTAAGAGGGTTGTCCTGCGCACTTTGCTTTAGTGGGGAGCCAAGCGTTAAATGAAACGTTTGCAAACTGGTGGTTAGGGCATGGTGGTGTAGTAAGTCGGCCAGCTCACTCCCCCGACCTCACTCCTCGATTTTTTTCTTGTGGGGAACACTGAAATATAGAGTGTACAATACTGTTACTACAACGCCAGAAGACAAGCATGAATGAATTGGGGCAGCTTGCAGAAGCATTATGCCAGAAACACATCAGGCTGCTTGAAGCTCACTGCATGTGTATTTACAGTTGTGTATTGCTTTCGATGGTAAACACATCGAGCACATGCTGTGAAAAGACATAATGTGAAGTGTTTCAACCATAACTGTGATCCTTTGTGCTATGCATGCGGATGCGATTGCATTTCCCCTAAGGTAGAATTATCCTATTTTTGTTGTGCATCTGTATGCACTCGTTACTCAGTACAGTTAATGACAGGGAAACAAATATCATGAATTATCTTGATATATGAATAAAATGGAATGTTTTGACATCAGACCTGCACTCACATAGCCCTCCTTCCCTCTGCTGCGATGCTCTCCTTCGTCCAATATCGCATTCCGTGCCCCTTGCCACATTATGGTAAGCGCTACACTGCTATAAGGAAGCGGTCCCACCAGCATGAGTCGCGGTGCATGTTGCTTGCTTAGTTGTGAGTACAGGCCCACTGCCCCATTCTACACACCCACTTAACTTAATCATAATTGCACATTGTTTCTTGGCGTTTCTGTGTTACTTTCCAGTGCATATGCTATATCGCTGAACTCCTCTTTGCACGCACTTTTAGATACCATTGAAATAAAAGTATGTTTCCAGGGGAAAAAAACCATATGTGGTTTAATTACTTCTGTCCGTGCATGTGTTACGAATAGTCACATTGTGGTAAATTACATGCCCCCGTGTGCAATTTCATTTAGAGAAAACCACATTTCGTGATCTGCAAACGTTCTGGAAATTTTGGGTGTGCCCACGTAAGGCGGACCACTCTATAAATATAGATATAGGCAGAGATAGAGAGATAGGCAGCAGAAGCACATTCCTCTTCTAATAGTTTAGAAGGAAACATGGATTTGGAAGAGACACCCCCCCCCCCTTGTACAGAATATTAATGTGCATATGATTACGAATGACTGCGATGAATATGGAGTCAAGACCAGCACCTTGATGATCAGATCGCTGACAGTACTGGTACTGCGACAAGGTTCGTGCCTTCTGCCAAAAAAACCAATCCGCATGACAACAGTGAGTATTTGAAAAGTCCCTATCTTGAGGTATTGGGCTGTGGTAGCTATACAAGACAGTTCGCTCGAGGTGGTATGCAAGTACAGTGATCCTTCTGTTATCGAGAAACAGCATGTGTTGACGTCGCTACCTCCAGTTAATATGCTGCATACTCTGTTCACAGAAGACGAGGGGACTACAGAATAATTATACAAGCGACGAACGCCATGACATACAGTCTGTTTATGAGATATATACACTTATATACCGGCAGGTGAACTGCACGAACTTCAGAAGAATAATGAAGCGCCAGTAGCTGTGAAGCTAATGTTAGCAATGTAAATCCTCCTACACACAAAAGGATACTCGTTTATGCCTTTGCTAACGAAGAAGGTAATTCCTGTGTCAAAAAAAAGAAGGTGATGAGGACACGAAAAATTAGGACAGAAATGTTGATAAGGACGTTGTCGATGTCAATGATGTACTCATGCATATNGTGATGAGGACACGAAAAATTAGGACAGAAATGTTGATAAGGACGTTGTCGATGTCAATGATGTACTCATGCATATCGCCATAAGTATCCTGCGACACGTGACATGAAGAAGACAAAAGACGGCGGTTAGATGTTTCCTGAAGACTCGAATGAACTTGTTTGTAGACTCAAACTTTTGATCGCTTTGTAAAACGTTGGAGATCACTTACACATTAACGAGATATCTTTAATCATACGGAAGTGGAAGGAAAGTGTTCATATTAAATCAGACCATTAGGTACTGTCCATTATTTGAAGACATCTGAAAAATCAAGTGTATGAGATAAGTAAAAAATTATTATTATAAACACATAGGTGTGTGCCGTATTTCTTGAAACTTTCTATATTGCTTTTCTGAAATACATCTGAACTCATTGCTGTAAGAGCAATTGCACAAGTATGGCTATGATTCAATCCGAAGTACTGCATTTTTTCTGGGGCCATTCAAAGTCGAATGAGTAACGTTTAATGCTTTTTAAGTTTTCTTATTTAGGTTTATTTTTAAGTTGTGTTTTTAGGTATGTTGTATACTTAATTGGTATGGTTGGTTTGTTATTTGGTATGATCGGTCATTCTAGTCAGTTGGTATGGCTGGTCTACGTGTTATTTCTTCTGGTCTATTGGTGTTCTTGGTGGGTAGAAACCCATCAGTATGTTGGCATGATTATTTGTTTGTGATAACTGTGAAGTTGGTTACAGTGCCTATGGTTAGTATAAAAAATGTTGAAGCAGTTTCACTGAACTGTTATTGGTAGTCTAGGTTGGCTAATATATACCTAACCGTAAATATATTGACAAAGGATAACCATGTTTATAAAAGCACTTCTCGCCTAATGTGAAGATTTACTTGCGATCTGATAAGTCTGTCATTAGTGGTTTGAAAATGGTGGCCAGCTATTCTTATAAAGGGAACTGGACCATAATGTGCTATATTAGTCTAATTGTGCTTGTGCTTGATTTGTAAATTCCAACTTTCAAGGGCGTAACTGTATTGTATCCTAAATTTTAACCCACTAGGCCTATAAAATGCCTTAAACCTTAATGTGCCATACTTGCATAGCCATGGTACAAAATGATATCTACATACTAAATCTTAGTTCGAGAATGATGTTCATCTATGTCTATTAAAAGGTGGTATATGTTGTCACATACTATGTCTATGCAAAGTGGTCGCTAGTCGTATGATGGGCTTGGTTTGGTAACGTGTACATACCATAATTACTTTTAAAACATGGCAGTCGCTCACCTATGCCTATATGACAGTCGAGCAGGAGACAGAATGAACAATTTTCAGATTCTGACATTGTGTAAGAATTCGTCTGGAAGAGAGATAAGAAATGTAATACTTCACGTACTTACTTTGCATAACTTCCTAACTTCTTGGTATGCCTATAGTGAAAACCCCAAAATGTAGTCGAGCTGGTGTTGCAAAGACGGTAGCTAGAGTAATAAGAAAGTTGTGACGATGTGTATAAATTCTATTCGAAAATAAGCATCCATTAAAATGCCGCATGCTATACCTTTATCCGTAAGATTAAAAATTAAGATAAATATATATTTAATTTTAAATGAAAAATGCATGTAGTAACTGAAAGAGAGACTTCTGAAGTGTCACACAACAATCACTGTACATTTTTGGTATAAATTAAAACAGATTTTTTAAATTGGATTATTTTTGCTTTTTAATCAACAAAATATATCGTTTTAACAATCAGTTGATATAAACACATCAATTAAAAAGCGAGAGAATATTATTGTCTCTACTGATTTTAAATACGGATTTTTAATTGATTTATAAAGTAAATAATTTTTGCCTTCTAGTTACATTAAATTTTAAATAAAAGGATTGATGTAATAATTTAAATAACCAAAAATAAACTAAATATTTGCATCGAATGTGTCTTACAGATAGGCGACATGGACGTTCTCATGTGGTAGATGCTGAAAACATGCATTATCAGCCCACTCAAGCCAACAGGTATGGCAATGTGTGACATGGGTGCGCTCTGGGGATCGATGATAACAACATGAGTTATCAGCACACTCTCGTGAGCAAATGTTGAAACAATCGGGGGTAGTGGGGGATCGAGCTACTGCAAGTTAGTGAAGGGGTGGAGTTGAGGCAACTGGCTTTGGTAAAGAAGGGCGAGGGGCAGTTGGTTTGGGGAAAAGGTGCGAGTAAAGAGAGGGAGGGTGTTGAGATGTTGGAGAGGGTATTGGGTGTGTTGTAAAGCAAATAAATTGTTGGAGGAATTCGAACTGTAGTACGCAAATGATGAGGGTTGGGCCGACTAATAAGACAATGAAATGTTGTGTTAGGGATCAGTTGCCTGTTGGTTTCTGTGTCGGGAGGGGGTGTACTCTATCTTCTAAAGAATCGAACACTGGACCTATCACATGTTAGTATCTAAAAATTTATTTTTTATAATTTTCCTATTTTTTTTTTCTAATTTTGTAGAATTTTCAACTTGTTCACAATCTCGCACTTTTAACATATATTTTTAAAAGATTTTTTTTTTTTACTGTTTTTCTATTTTTTTACAACATTTCCCATTTTTTTCAGCCTCAAGGTCATCTCAAGGACACCCTGGGTCATGGTTCAGTCACAGAAATCCAAGACGGCTTATGCCTAACTGGAATGAGAGGTATTAGCTTGCAGATTATCTCGTCACTCATCTCCCTTACTCCATGCACCAGATTAGCCATTTTCTGTCTACTTAGTGTAATCTTACTCCACTTCTACATGCAGCCAAAATGGAAACAGGAATATTGATGTACTCCGAGATTTTATGTCAGTGAGACAACCTGTTTTCAAAATCATCGTACGGTAGGCCCAAAAAAAACTGGTATGAAATAGAAGTTTAATTATGGTTGTATTAACAAGGGGGTGGGGGAAGGAATGCACCTCACTTGCAAACAAGTTCTAGCCAACTATAAGAAGGGCGAAAATCTGTTTTGGCAGCCCTTAGAAATAGAGAAAAGGAAAGTCCAGTAACGACGACAAAGAAATATGCTTATCATAAGAAAGAGGAGAAGCAAGAAACTGGCAGATACAAACCCAGGGAACAAATTTACTCCAATAATCCGAGGCATCAGAAAACCCTGTTACAGACATCAAAAGCACTTATGCGGCCTGTAACACAAAGGAATGCCGGATAAACTCACTAGAGACAAAGTGTTGATAGGTAGGAATTCATATCTTGTCAATGTAAATAAATGTGGAACAAGGTATGCATGTCCTATTCCACGATATTGAAATGAACAAGAGAGTACAGACAAAGCTTGAACCGATCTGAAGACAAGGAATTGCGGTAATTGATCCGTATTGGATTCCTTTCGAGTAAAACCACAAGGAAATCTCTAGCATAGTAGAGAGAGTCCGTAAAAAATGGTTTACTTTGCGGTGTTGTTCTGTTTCGCTTATCTAGTACCTAATATTTAATTGTTTACTATGGCGTATCCAGGGTCGGTTGAGTCGCGGTCATGGTGAGCGACAAATGTATAGTAACCATACTGAAGGCGCACTGTCATATATTCGTTGCCGAGCGGAAATAGGTTTTTGATCGAGCACCTAAAAACCGCACCTTCCATAAATTGTGAACGCTGGGGTCGGGGCGAGGTCAACAACCGAGGACTGTTTTACTGATNGTGATGAGGACACGAAAAATTAGGACAGAAATGTTGATAAGGACGTTGTCGATGTCAATGATGTACTCATGCATATTGCCATAAGTATGCTGCGACACGTGACATGAAGAAGACAAAAGACGGCGGTTAGATGTTTCCTGAAGACTCGAATGAACTTGTTTGTAGACTCAAACTTTTGATTGCTTTGTAAAACGTTGGAGATCACTTACACATTAACGAGATATCTTTAATCATACGGAAGTGGAAGGAAAGTGTTCATATTAAATCAGACCATTAGGTACTGTCCATTATTTGAAGACATCTGAAAAATCAAGTGTATGAGATAAGTAAAAAATTATTATTATAAACACATAGGTGTGTGCCGTATTTCTTGAAACTTTCTATATTGCTTTTCTGAAATACATCTGAACTCATTGCTGTAAGAGCAATTGCACAAGTATGGCTATGATTCAATCCGAAGTACTGCATTTTTTCTGGAGCCATTCAAAGTCGAATGAGTAACGTTTAATGCTTTTTAAGTTTTCTTATTTAGGTTTATTTTTAAGTTGTGTTTTTAGGTATGTTGTATACTTAATTGGTATGGTTGGTTTGTTATTTGGTATGATCGGTCATTCTAGTCAGTTGGTATGGCTGGTCTACGTGTTATTTCTTCTGGTCTATTGGTGTTCTTGGCGGGTAGAAACCCATCAGTATGTTGGCATGATTATTTATTTGTGATAACTGTGAAGTTGGTTACAGTGCCTATGGTTAGTATAAAAAATGTTGAAGCAGTTTCACTGAACTGTNGTTTGTGATAACTGTGAAGTTGGTTACAGTGCCTATGGTTAGTATAAAAAATGTTGAAGCAGTTTCACTGAACTGTTATTGGTAGTCTAGGTTGGCTAATATATACCTAACCGTAAATATATTGACAAAGGATAACCATGTTTATAAAAGCACTTCTCGCCTAATGTGAAGATTTACTTGCGATCTGATAAGTCTGTCATTAGTGGTTTGAAAATGGTGGCCAGCTATTCTTATAAAGGGAACTGGACCATAATGTGCTATATTAGTCTAATTGTGCTTGTGCTTGATTTGTAAATTCCAACTTTCAAGGGCGTAACTGTATTGTATCCTAAATTTTAACCCACTAGGCCTATAAAATGCCTTAAACCTTAATGTGCCATACTTGCATAGCCATGGTACAAAATGATATCTACATACTAAATCTTAGTTCGAGAATGATGTTCATCTATGTCTATTAAAAGGTGGTATATGTTGTCACATACTATGTCTATGCAAAGTGGTCGCTAGTCGTATGATGGGCTTGGTTTGGTAACGTGTACATACCATAATTACTTTTAAAACATGGCAGTCGCTCACCTATGCCTATATGACAGTCGAGCAGGAGACAGAATGAACANTACCATAATTACTTTTAAAACATGGCAGTCGCTCACCTATGCCTATATGACAGTCGAGCAGGAGACAGAATGAACAGTTTTCAGATTCTGACATTGTGTAAGAATTCGTCTGGAAGAGAGATCAGAAATGTAATATTTCACGTACTTACTTTGCATAACTTCCTAACTTCTTGGTATGCCTATAGTGAAAACCCCAAAATGTAGTCGAGCTGNTTCACGTACTTACTTTGCATAACTTCCTAACTTCTTGGTATGCCTATAGTGAAAACCCCAAAATGTAGTCGAGCTGGTGTTGCAAAGACGGTAGCTAGAGTAATAAGAAAGTTGTGACGATGTGTATAAATTCTATTCGAAAATNTCGAGCTGGTGTTGCAAAGACGGTAGCTAGAGTAATAAGAAAGTTGTGACGATGTGTATAAATTCTATTCGAAAATAAGCATCCATTAAAATGCCGCATGCTATACCTTTTNTAAATTCTATTCGAAAATGAGCATCCATTAAAATGCCGCATGCTATACCTTTTTCCGTAAGATTAAAAATTAAGATAAATATATATTTAATTTTAAATGAAAAATGCATGTAGTAACTGAAAGAGAGACTTCTGAAGTGTCACACAACAATCACTGTACATTTTTGGTATAAATTAAAACAGATTTTTTAAATTGGATTATTTTTGCTTTTTAATCAACAAAATATATCGTTTTAACAATCAGTTGATATAAACACATCAATTAAAAAGCGAGAGAATATTATTGTCTCTACTGATTTTAAATACGGATTTTTAATTGATTTATAAAGTAAATAATGTTTGCCTTCTAGTTACATTAAATTTTAAATAAAAGGATTGATGTAATAATTTAAATAACCAAAAATAAACTAAATATTTGCATCGCATGTGTTTTACAGATAGGCGACATGGACGTTCTCAGGTGGTAGATGCTGAAAACATGCATTATCAGCCCACTCAAGCCAACAGGTATGGCAATGTGTGAAATGGGTGCGCTCTGGGGATCGATAATAACAACATGAGTTATCAGCACACTCTCGTGAGCAAATGTTGAAACAATGGGGGTAGTGGGGGATCGAGCTACTGTAAGTTAGTGAAGGGGTGGAGTTGAGGCAACTGGCTTTGGTAAAGAAGGGTGAGGGGCAGTTGGTTTGGGGAAAAGGTGCGAGTAAAGAGAGGGAGGGTGTTGAGATGTTGGAGAGGGTATTGGGTGTGTTGTAAAGCAAATAAATTGTTAGAGGAATTCGAACTGTAGTACGTAAATGATGAGGGTTGGGCCGACTAATAAGACAATGAAATGTTGTGTTAGCGATCAGTTGCATGTTGGTTTCTGTGTCGGGAGGGGGTGTAATCTATCTTCTAAAGAATCGAACACTGGACCTATCACATGTTAGTATCTAAAAATTTATTTTTTATAATTTTCCTATTTTTTTTTTCTAATTTTGTAGAATTTTCAACTTGTTCACAATCTCGCACTTTTAACATATATTTTTAAAAGATTTTTTTTTATGGTTTTTCTATTTTTTACAACATTTCCCATTTTTTTCAGCCTCAAGGTCATCTCAAGGACACCCTGGGTCATGGTTCAGTCACAGAAATCCAAGACGGCTTATGCCTAACTGGAATGAGAGGTATTAGCTTGCCGATTATCTCGTCACTCCTCTCCATTACTCCATGCACCAGATTAGCCATTTTCTGTCTACTTAGTGTAATCTTACTCCACTTCTACATGCAGCCAAAATGGAAACAGGAATATTGATGTACTCCGAGATTTTATGTCAGTGAGACAACCTGTTTTCAAAAGCATCGTACGGTAGGCCCCAAAAAACCTGGTATGAAATAGAAGTTTAATTATGGTTGTATTAACAAGGGGGTGAGGGAAGGAATGCACCTCACTTGCAAACAAGTTCTAGCCAACTATAAGAAGGGCGAAAATCTGTTTTGGCAGCCCTTAGAAATAGAGAAAAGGAAAGTCCAGTAACGACGACAAAGAAATATGCTTATCATCAGAAAGAGGAGAAGCAAGAAACTGGCAGATACAAACCCAGGGAACAAATTTCCTCCAATAATCTGAGGCATCAGAAAACCCTGTTACAGACATCAAAAGCACTTATGCGGCCTGTAGCACAAAAGAATGCCGGATAAACTCACTAGAGACAAAGTGTTGATAGGAGGAATTCATATCTTGTCAATGTAAATAAATGTGGAACAAGGTATGCATGTCCTATTCCACGATATTGAAATGAACAAGAGAGTACAGACAAAGCTTGAACCGATCTGAAGACAAGGAATTGCGGTAATTGATCCGTATTGGATTCCTTTCGAGTAAAACCACAAGGAAATCTCTAGCATAGTAGAGAGAGTCCGTAAAAAATGGTTTACTTTGCGGTGTTGTTCTGTTTCGCTTATCTAGTACCTAATATTTAATTGTTTACTATGGCGTATCCAGGGTCGGTTGATTCGCGGTCATGGTGAGCGACAAATGTATAGTAACCATACTGAAGGCGCACTGTCATATATTCGTTGCCGAGCGGAAATAGGTTTTTGATCGAGCACCTAAAAACCGCACCTTCCATAAATTGTGAACGCTGGGGTCGGGGCGAGGTCAACAACCGAGGACTGTTTTACTGATGCCACAGGCAACTGGAAGATGGTGCAAAGCGCAATTTCAAAGTTTCTGTGCGAAGGGGCAGATTCACGGGTGATTCCAACACGTAGCCAGGAAATATCATAGAACTGTGCTTACTATGGTGCCTGATCAAGCGCCCACGGCAGCAGACCATCGTCAACGAACTGAGGCGCTTGAACAAGANATTTCTGCCGCGAAGTTTGCATGGACTGGGTGCTCGCGCACCGGAAGTGCATAGGCGGCAAGGTCGTCCAAATAGACAATTCCAAATTGGGCAAGCACAAGGACAGGAAGGGGAGCAAAGTTCGCAGATAATGGGTGCTTGATTCTTACCCGTACTCCTGGAGAGAAGGAACGTAACCACGCTGGTCGACATCATCTGACAGTGGATCGGCCCCAGTATCGCCATGATCTCGGACTGCTGGCGAGGTTACAGCAACTCGGACGTTCATGGCCACTGCCACTTGCATGTGAACTACCGCAAGGGATTAGTCTGCAGCGCAAGGAGTGGCGCCATCAAATTGCACGACATCGAGAAGCTCAACAAGAAGGACTTGGCGGTGCGCAATAGAACATCGAGCGGAACTGGTGTTCTGTGAGGTCAGCATTTCTTGCTTCATCCGCCGCACAAAGTCCTGGGTCAGCTACCTCACTTACTGCATGTGGAAGAAGAACCACACACATGGCCAGTGCCTGCATGCCCTGCTGCTCCACGCATGCCAAGTGTGTGTGTCCTCTCTCCATGGCACCATCGAGGTTTGCTTGTGTATAGTTGCGAGTAGTTGTAGAATATGCAAGTGGCATTTGAATGAACATGTGCATGTGTGTATTACTATTTAGGAATTTGCGAGTGTTTCAGTATATGTGTGTAGATTTTCGAGCAGCTGTAGAATTTGCAAGTGTGAGCATGTGTGTAGAATTTCGAGTAGTGAATTTGTTTTGCATTATTGTTTTTTGAATTCACAAGTTCTTTTTGAACTAGTACGTGCAAGTTTAATTACGAGTGTACATGCCCATAACTGATTTTGCAAGTACGTAGCATTTTGCGAGTGTTTGTGCTAGCATGCGCGATTTTGAAATTGGCAAATGTGTGCTGGCACAGGTGGATATGATATGCTAGTGGTAACATACGAGTTTAATTTGCGAGCTGCGCATATTTACAAGTTAAATTTGCGAGTGACTGTCAATTGTTTGCGAATCGAGAAAAGATTCTGTTTGTGAGTCTTCGGGGTAAGTTTGTACCTATACATGTATTAGGTATATTCCAGTTAAATTGTCTGGTTTTCATCAGGGCATATGAACATACACCCTGCTCATAAAAAATGTAATATAAATGCATCTGCAAACAACAGACATTTAGATTATTGCCTGAAATTGCAAAGTTTAATCCAGCATAATGGTCTGGTTTTCATCAGGTTGTATGCGCATGCAATCCACCCATTAGAATGCATGTTATATGTGTCCCTAGTCGAGGACCTCTAGATTATAGCCTGAAATTACAAGGTACATATATTCCAGATACATTGTCTGAATTTTATCAGGGTGTATGACCATACAACCTATATATGAGAACGCATGTCAGAAGCATTGAAATTATCTCGACAATTAGATTATTACCTGAAATTACTAGGTATATTCCATCTTAAGTGTCTGGATTTTATCAGAGTGGATATTCAACCCACCGGCTCATACGAATGGATGTTAAAAGCATCCAAAAGCAATGTACACTTAGATTATTGTTTCCCATGTGTATAGAGATGATTTCAGCCAATGCGTTTAACAAAGGAATTCAAAAATTGAACGACGACTAGACCATCCTAGTTTTAATTTTTGCAGATAGGTGTTGCTCCTTGCATTTAAAAAAAATATTCAATTGGTGGTGATGCCATCGTGATTGTCGTACGCAACTCCCCCACCCCTCTTTTCCCTGCTCGCCTAAAGGCAGCATTTGTGATGGGCAGAAAATATCCCGTGCGATTCTGAAGGTTTAGCAAAGACTTTGAATTTTTCGTCGAATGTTTTGGACCAATATCCCGTGGAAACTAGAGAAGTCGTTTTGCATGTTTATGAGCTCTATTTATAGTCTTTCTCCTTCCGAACGTCGGTCCCCTCTCTATCCACACATCTACAATATTATCCATGGTAGTGAGGAAGGGACACATATGACGGAGCCCTCATTCATATAGAATTGATTGGCATTCCACCTCACCTTTGTAGCTTCAACCAATCACAGATCGAGGATCTCGTAAAGTCACGACAATCGACAAATCAGCATCGAGATTGCACAAATCTTGTATGAGCCAGGGTTTCGGAGTCAGTCTTCATCCAGACTCTGAGGAGAGAGGACATCCTCGAGAGCAGCTCTGTGCAGCTCCACATTTCCTAAAGTAGGTGGTGTCACTGCCATGTGGAGGTGGAATCGTGATGGCGNACATGTATTAGGTATATTCCAGTTAAATTGTCTGGTTTTCATCAGGGCATATGAACATACACCCTGCTCATAAAAATGTAATATAAATGCATCTGCAAACAACAGACATTTAGATTATTGCCTGAAATTGCAAAGTTGAATCCAGCATAATGGTCTGGTTTTCATCAGGTTGTATGCGCATGCAATCCGCTCATTAGAATGCATGTTATATGTGTCCCTAGTCGAGGACCTCTAGATTATAGCCTGAAATTACAAGGTACATATATTCCAGATACATTGTCTGAATTTTATCAGGGTGTATGACCATACAACCTATATATGAGAACGCATGTCAGAAGCATTTAAATTATCTCGACAATTAGATTATTACCTGAAATTACTAGGTATATTCCATCTTAAGTGTCTGAATTTTATCAGAGTGGATATTAAACCCACCGGCTCATACGAATGGATGTTAAAAGCATCCAAAAGCAATGTACACTTAGATTATTGTTTCCCATGTGTATAGAGATGATTTCAGCCAATGCGTTTAACAAAGGAATTCAAAAATTGAACGACGACTAGACCATCCTAGTTTTAATTTTTGCAGATAGGTGTTGCTCCTTGCATTAAAAAAAAAATATTCAATTGGTGGTGATGCCACCGTGATTGTCGTACGCAACTCCTCCACCCCTCTTTTCCCTGCTCGCCTAAAGGCAGCATTTGTGATGGACAGAAAATATCCCGTGCGATTCTGAAGGTTTAGCAAAGACTTTGAATTTTTTGACGAATGTTTTGGACCAACATCCCGTAGAGACTAGAGAAGTCGTTTTTCATGTTCAAGAGCTCTTTTTATAGTCTTTCTCCTTCCAAACGTCGGTCCCCTCTCTATCCACACATCTACAATATTATCCATGGTAGTGAGGAAGGGTCACATATGATGGAGCCCTCATTCATATAAAATTGATTGGCATCCCACCTCACCTTTGAAGCTTCGACCAATCACAGATCGAGGATCTCGTAAAGTCACGACAATCGGCAAATCAGCATCGAGATTGCGCAAATCTTGTATGAGCCAGGGTTTCGAAGTCAGTCTTCAGCCAGACTCCGAGGAGAGAGGACATCCTCGAGAGCAGCTCTGTGCAGCTCCACATTTCCTAAAGTAGGTGGTGTCACAGCCATGTGGAGGTGGAATCGTGATGGCGACATCGCGATATATCAATAGCGAGCATGTGTGTCTGTCTGCCCTCCTGAATTCCTCAGTAGCAGCTCCTATATATACGAGGCTTGCTACAGTCACCGAGTTCTAAAATTGCCATCGCAAACCTACTCCTCCTCGCCCCCTTTCCACGTCGCCTTCAGGGTTGGTATGTGTGTGTGTGTGTGTGTGCAATTCGAGGTGCAAGTAGCTGGTTCATATTGCGAATAGTTTGTTTTATTTACAAATGTGTGTTTCTGTGTTAAGTTTCAATTCGCAAGCACATGCACTTGAGTTTATAATTTGAATTTGCAAGTGCTCATATATATGTGGAATTTGATTATTTTGCAAGTATGTACTAATAGTTTTTTACTGACGACAGTTAAATTTTTCATCTGCAAATAAGAGTGTGTGCAGTTATAATTATGAATTATTTTGCTAGTGGTAGTTTNGCGACAGTTAAATTTTTCATCTGCAAATAAGAGTGTGTGCAGTTATAATTATGAATTATTTTGCTAGTGGTAGTTTGCACGTTTGATCTGCAAGTTGGGTGTGTGCCCAGGTGCCATTTTTAATTTCCGAGTGGTCATCGCCGGCTTGCGAATTGCGAGTTTGATTTGAAAAACATTGTAGTTAGGAAAAAAATTTGGTGTCGAGTGCCCCTGGAGTGCAATTATCCGATTGGCCTTTCTGGGTGGGTTTCCCATGAGGACGAGTATTCCAGCTAAAGTGTCATGTCTCCTATGAAAGGACGACAAGATTATTCCCACACATTCTCGGGAACAGCTCCGATTTGGACTCGGGTTGTTTTTACCCACATGTACAAGGTTGACTTCAAACAAATTGTAGGTGGGTGAACATCCACACGGCCCATAAGAATGCATATTACAAGTGTCGGAAGGTGACAGATGCTTGGATTAACGCCTGAATTCCTAGGGAACTGCTTTGAGTGTGAGTATCCACCTTGCCGTAAGAATACGTGTAAAATGTGTCTGTTTTTGGTATATAGCTTGTTTCTCTCCAGAATGTTTTTTATAGCAGCTCCTACTTGGAGTCGGAACATTATAAAATATGTACAGCATTGATGTTTGAAATTCTTTCCGCAGAGATGCTCATATGCTCTGCCCATGAGAATGAATGTTGAAGGGAGTTCTATATTGAGCGATGGCTAGGCTAATAGCTGAATTTGTTAGGTTCCACTCAAGTAGCTCACCAACCCCCACCACTGCCCCTCCGTCAGCAATTCACCAACGTAAGTTTGGCTGCGAATGGAACTTCAGCCAAATGTTCTTGCTGACTGCCAAGTTGAACTGTTTGATCATTAAGCTGAGCAAGTGGAAGTAACTTTGAAAAAATATTGGTCGTCCGACTGCGAGNCCAAGTTGAACTGTTTGATCATTAAGCTGAGCAAGTGGAAGTAACTTTGAAAAAATATTGGTCGTCCGACTGCGAGGTGACATTTTTTCTTTTATTTAACTATACTCGATTAGAATATACCAAAGGAAATTTTTGGGTTGCACGCTGCACAAATGACTAACCAAATTTGATTTAGATACACAAAAGAAACTTTTGTATCTGGATTTGCTAAAAGAAATTTCTGTATTTGGATGTGTTAAAATAAACTTTTTTGACGAATTATGTAGTTTAATTACCAACTTGTTGACAGAAATAATAAAATTGTTGGATACAGAATGGCGAGTTTTTTCAAAGTACCTTCGTTTAACATTGGATACGCAATGTGGTCGAAAAGGGCTCATGTGGATACACGATACTGAATAATCACCATAACAATCGATAACAATAAGATGGTGCATGAACTTTAAAACAAACTTAACTATCTAGGTTGAGGAATAGACTGGTGCCTTTTAAAAAAATGGTGCCCGCTAAATAAGTGTGCGTGCAAAGATCCCTGATGTGTCCGAAGTATACTGACTGGAAAGTAAAGAAGTTTTTCCAGGCTCGAGAGACCAGGAACTATCGGTCAGTAAAGAAGTTTCAAGAAGAAAGGATATGCCTGTCACTTAAATTAATTTGAAGTACAAATGTGGCCGGGCAGGTCGTAGGAAGTGCCTGGTTGGGCAGCAAGCCTTGTTCAGCTGAAGGGTTCACACACTCGCGGATGCAAAATGGAGTATCGTATTCGACAAAAAACCTATCAACGATTTAAAACTGTGTAACTGTGACTGGCTATAGCAACAAGAATATTATAGGCTGTCCACGGTAAAATGAGCACTTTTGAAAGCCCTGCCGAAGATCTACTTCGCTGTCAGTTTTGTATCCTTCCATGAGCCTCTCACGTTATGCATGCACCATTCGACTGCTACTATGAAACCGTTGAGAATGTAAATATGTTGACAAAATTATCGACTGTTTCTCTAACATGTGTAAAATAGGCAAAAAATATTTTTAATAAATTCAGTGGCGAGAAGCCTAACTTTAAAACTTCGAATAAAATGTTGAGTTATGGGACTATTTTTCGTATTTCGCTGGCAACTTAATTGGGAACAAGGCGAGTCGGCGTGTCCTTTAAAGCACATCCTGTTAGCGGCCAGTGGTTTTTTTCAAAGGTTTATTTCAAAAGTGCCCACTTCACCGTGAACCACCTATAAGAAAAATTATATCTACTTACGCCAACAAGGACTAAATGATATGGGACAATAAAATATTCATAAAAAGTCACGAGTATGGAGCATTTCAATATATATATATAATATTTATACACACACACATTTTTGCTTTAACATTTTTGTGTAGTTCAAGACGACCTATGTATGTGGAGGCAACGCTGATTATTTTGCCATTTTCTATAAGCATGAAACTAACGCATTAATACCATGCTAGTCGAAGTTATTTTAATTATTTAATATTAATATCTTAATATTTGTATACTAGCCTTGGTAGAAATGCACATATTCATTGTCATAGACTTACTTGGTCGACTGCTAGAGCTGCGTAGAAGGTAGCGAAGCCTTCGTTGAGNAGCTGCGTAGAAGGTAGCGAAGCCTTCGTTGAGCCAAATATCTGACCACCACTTGATGCCAACCATGTTGCCAAACCAGTTATGGGCCAGTTCGTGAGCGAGTACGAATGCAGACTTCTCCTGCAGTCTGGCCGGAGTGATGCCAGGTTCGTGTAACAGGCTCCTCTCTCTAGGAGGACCATTCGTATTAATAGTGACAATTTAGAATATGCTAATTTAATTAACAGTTATTACAGCTGATATAGCTGTTTTATTTTAAAAATCAACATTAATTATTTGATTTCGAAGAAAATGATTTATGTTATTGTTTTATTTATGTATTACCATGCTCAATGACGAATGCTGTTTAGTTCTAAACAATTTCACTACATTTAAATCTTTAATTTTCTGGAAATTACTTCAGATATTACATCGGTTAAAATAACTTCTTTAGCATCAAAACATTACACATATGTAAGTAAAACTGATCAGAATTTATAATAATGTGGTACCTTATATTATAGAGACATAATATGATTTTCATATTTATGCAGTCATAAAAGTTGAACAACAAGGTAACACTTAGGTAAAAGCTGAGCGTGGTAATGTAAGCACGTTTGAAACCAAAATTTTATCAAAAAAATGTATTACTGCTTTGCTACAGGACAACTTGGTATGCAGGTTACCAGTTATTCTGAGAGTGGATTAATAAATTTAGTTGAAAGAAATTATGTTACATTGCGAGTGTAATGAATAAATTTATTGCCAACTAAAGAGAGTGTTTCTATTTTATTAAAAATTGGGCACGAATTTGCATTTTATTACTACAATTACATTCATAAAAATTGCGCAGTTTCACTTGGATGGTATGTGAACGATGTGATCATGCCCATGGCAATATTAACTTTATGTATCATCCTAAGAAGGGTTTTATTAAAGTTCTCAATTAACCGTGAACATCGTATAGTACACTATCAGTCAATGAGTTCGTGGTCTGGGGCCCCAGGTGTAGGCAGCCACGCATCACAGCGTCCACGATCTTATCGACTGAACTAGGTGTAAGTGAGTTGTGAATGTTGACTGAAGGAGAGGCTGACCCGAAGGAGATGAGGCCCCAGTTCTCGAGAGCGTCGGTGACGAAGGTCGGCAGTGCGAGCACATCCTGCTTGGGCAGAGGGTTGGCGACGGCCGTCAGCTCGGAGAGCACTCTCATCAACTGGGCGCCCACCCTCGCAGCGAGCCGTGTGTGGGGCAGCACCTCGGGACGAGACCACACCCTGAGTGGCGACGAGGGGTCACCCTCTGTCTGCAGTGGGCCCACGTAGAAGGCGGCGAGATAGGTAGGCATGGGTGGCGACTCCTGGAAGTGGTCCCACACCCAGCCTTCTCTCCCCTCCCTGCAACACACCGCACCACCATCCTCGTCTCACCTCCTAGTGCCCGTCACACAACAACACTGCGCACCGAAGGAAGTCAGCAGAACAGCTCTGCCATCGTGTTTCCGGGTAGCAGCGACCAGACTTCGGGACCAGTATCGCAGTGTTATAATATCTAGTGACCCGGAAATATCGCAGATTCATCTGGAAAACAAGCTAGACACCACAATCCTTTGTGCGCTCGACGAAATGTTAGTTGTTCATCAGCAGATGCCCCAGTATCTCCACAGACCAGGTAGCATGAGATTTGGTCCTTGCATTCTTGCAGGTTGGTTATTGGTTCAAATTCGTCCAGGGCATGTTTTAAAAACTACGATCCAATTGAAACGAATGTCAAGTATACTTGTACTTGAAGTTTAGCTTGTCATTAGATGAATTCGTGGGATTTCCGTCCTTCTGCTGCTAGTTTATTACAGTCATGTCCGTTACAGGAATAATAGAAATTCTGCTGAAGGAGCATCTGTTGTGTTGCAAGAAAATGTTGCTCTGTTCTAGAAATTACAAGTATAGCTGCAGGTATAAACAGGGTCACAAAAGACAGTTATGTTGCTGTTACCAAATCCATGTAATATATTTCAACTGTACCAACAACCCAATTGTTTGTCGTACTTGTCTGTATTAACAGTCTAAATCCGCCATTCTTAAACCATGGTCCGGAAAACCCTGGGGGCTCTATGAGCTTATAGTCACAAGTCCACTAGCAAAACTAAAATATTATTTTTTTTTTATTGTGATTATACTGTAACTGTGTAACACTTTTGTTATTAATGTGCTTTTTTTTTTTTTTTGTAAACTACTAAACTTCAGATTGTAGCAACTGGTATAGTGAAAAACAAATAGGTTGTATAAATGAAGATATTTTCTTAGCTTGTATTAAAGAGACGGCAAAATGTACATCGTATCAAAGGGGTCCACGAAATGCACAGAGTTTAAGAACCCCTGGTCCAGGTGTGACGTGTCTACAGGCACATTTGTTTGTGGGTGCAGTTGACGCTGGTGCGACAGGCTACGTACATGGGCGTGGTTCTCTCCAGCGGCATGTTGGACAGCGCCGTATGGACCTCCTGCCGGGCCAAGTTGATCTGGAACCTGGACTTGAAGGCGGGCTCGTCGAAGCATGGGAACGCACGCCGGGCTTCTGTGGGCTCGAAGGTCGTCGACGCCAGCCACCTGAGCACCACAACGCTACTGGTCACTCAGTGTACACATAGCGAAGCCAGGCTCTATATGGTTCCTGCTTGACTCTTCACCTGACAGTAAATCACGCTGATTCTATATTTACTACTTCAGAAAACACACAACAGTTTCTATCAAGGCATGTGAAAAGGACCATATATTAAATTTTTATCAAATGATACATTTTAGAAGTATAACGCATTTTATCATTTACTTTCATAAACTCCAGAAAATGCAAACAGTAACATGAATAAATTGANTCATTTACTTTCATAAACTCCAGAAAATGCAAACAGTAACATGAATAAATTGAATTTTACGGTGATAAGATGTAAACATCACATTAAAATATATGTTTTGCTTACTTCTTATTTCTTTGAAGCGAAAGATTCTTCCTTCATCCAAGTATATTGGTCGTTAAGCTATTTAAGATGANGCTTACTTCTTATTTCTTTGAAGCGAAAGATTCTTCCTTCATCCAAGTATATTGGTCGTTAAGCTATTTAAGATGAAGCATGTAATTTATAATTAAGATAATGTATACATGTAAGCAAAAAAAAACCTTTAATGACTATTTAAAAGTCAAAATCAATAGTAGCAGGCATTATGGCAACATTGGGACAAGGGATTGGGAAGAAGGGTGTAGGGTCCACCCATCATATTGAAAGACATCACAGCAGACAGGTGCTAACGTCACACTCGATGGTGATCTTGTGACATAATTGTCATCAAAATTAGGTTTACCCTAAAACCACTTCAGAAACTAATGATTTAACCCATAAATAGCCTTTTTATTCCAAAAAATTTCCAATATATAAAAAATTTCTAATCAAATTATTTCAAACATNTTAACCCATAAATAGCCTTTTTATTCCAAAAAATTTCCAATATATAAAAAATTTCTAATCAAATTATTTCAAACATATTTTTGCAAAAGTCCACAAATAAGCAATGTGGATAGAAAAAGAAAATTTTATGTGCCTAAAACATTCACTTAGCAGCAGTGTGAATGCAAGACTCGATATTCGAGTGAGGCCCTGTGGGTAAGGGAGGACAGAAGCCATGTTTGTTTATATTACTGACCCGACCACCGTATTGAATTATGTTACTCGATGGTGTCCATCTTTCACATTTGATCTAGGTAACCTTAAACTCTAAATA
Source organism: Clitarchus hookeri (assembly GCA_002778355.1). NCBI lineage: Eukaryota > Metazoa > Arthropoda > Insecta > Phasmatodea > Phasmatidae > Clitarchus > Clitarchus hookeri. Next base: position 40,119 of record NQII01006649.1, on the reverse strand, counting down.
TCTTAAAAAATGAAGAAAAAAAAACCTAAAATATTTACAAGTGTATAAAAAATGCATAATTTTTTTTCTAAATAAAAATATATGGTTTTATCACAAAACGGATTAATGAAAAAAAATTGTAAAAATCAAATAAATATTGTTTAGTAATTAACATTAGAAAACAATAGAATCAAATCAAAATATTTAAAGACCTACATGTCGGGGATCTCCGGTTTGTTTCCCATAAACATAGCAGAGTGCACACACTCAGCTTATCCCAGTATGACCATCAACAGTCGATTGACTGGGGCGAATCGATCAATGGTTATTTAGTCGGCAAGCCTCCGCCCCTGCCATTACTTGTTTATTGGTTGCTTAGTCGGCCAGTCCGTTGGCATATCTCCACCCTGCTCAACTCCCAACTAATTATTAGCTTCACATTAAAATGTCCCCAACCCCTCTCCTCCCCTCACCAACACCACAACTACTATCCATTGTCTCGACATTCACCCACTAGACTACGGTGACATCTCATGTTTTCAGAATTGTCGACTAAAGTGTGTGGCAACTCGTGTTTTCAGACCTACCACCAGAGAACACCTATGTCGTCCATTCTCAAACCTGTCAGCTAGTGTGTGGTGATGTCGGTTTGTGCTAGGTGGCGATGGCGCCCAAATCATTCCAAGTTTGTTTCAACTCACAAAGTATGCAACTTGGTGTATTAAATATCCTATCTTTTCTTCATATTACTTTAATTCTTTTTTTAATTTTAAAGAATTGTATTTTCCAAATTTATTTTCATCACAGCATTTTTACGAATACGTTTTTTTTATGAAGCATGTAATTTTTGATGGCAGTTTTTTGAAAAGGAAATAAAACTATTAATTTTTAATATGGATGTTATTTAATAAAATATATTTCTTGCAACAACATGAAAAAACACAAATTTAATTTAAAAAATTAAAGGGATATGTTGTATATACACAAACAATAATCGCCATCTTCCAAAAGCGAGTTGAGCTCTTGATGTCCACATCGGTGACCCAGGAATTAGACAGGGCCGCAAAACACTGCCACTTTACGTACATCCGAATGCCTGTTCTGTCAACGCAGAAATTTCTCAACCAAACACACATCTGGAAACTTTGTAGGCCTTACTCACCTCCTCGGAGTATAAACCGCCACAAATAGGCATGTTGTTTAGATCTTGGAGATAGTAAGTCCTTGGGGTATAGTTTCGTATACACAACACACGAAAGTGTTTGGGGACTCTAATTCACTGTGAACCCTTCTCGAAGATAACTTTGTGCATCGATATGTTTACCAAGACGCAAATCGACCTTAGCTTTAAGGCTTGCGAGGAAATTTCCTTCATTCCTTCAGGCTGCACACATGTGGTATAGTTCACTGTAAAGTTACGTTCGCGAATGGGAGTAGATCCAACCACTTTACGTTGACAGTTGCAGCGAAATGACTCCCCACATCTTGCGCTTCTGAGACATGTCGAACCTCACGACGATATACGCTACTCTCATATTGTTGTACATAAAATAATGGTGCATGTTATATTATTTCGAACTTTGCATTGTAGAATTCCTTGCCCTGGTCGACTTGCATAACCCAAGCATACGGTATCATCTAGACAAAGCCGGCTAGAAACAGTTTGTTCATCAAACACATCACGACCTTGCACCAATGTAATTTGCATCTCGTGGCCATCTGCAGTTCACTAGCACATATAATGTCCTCCTTCAGTTCTTCTACAATCGAAATTATCTCGTTAGCGTGTGCACAATTTTCAGCCCTTTGCAAAGCAACCAGCGGCTGCAGCCTATCGACCAGAATACATAGTCGATATCCTTAGCAGTTGGTCGACGCCCAAAGACACAGTCCAAATATGGATGCTACCACAATGGAGAAAAAATGGGCAATGCCTCTGCCTACGACGGTACCCAGTGGACCGCAAGTGTACAAAAGCAATACATCAGCAAACTGAAGCAGAGAATATCATTATATCTCTGCCTAAATGATCATTAAAGAACACACTTAAACATGTGCATGTGANAATTTCTCAACCAAACACACATCTGGAAACTTTGTAGGCCTTACTCACCTCCTCGGAGTATAAACCGCCACAAATATGCATGTTGTTTAGATCTTGGAGATAGTAAGTCCTTGGGGTATAGTTTCGTATACACAACACACGAAAGTGTTTGGGGACTCTAATTCACTGTGAACCCTTCTCGAAGATAACTTTGTGCATCGATATGTTTACCAAGACGCAAACCGACCTTAGCTTTAAGGCTTGCGAGGAAATTTCCTTCATTCCTTCAGGCTGCACACATGTGGTATAGTTCACTGTAAAGTTACGTTCGCGAATGGGAGTAGATCCAACCACTTTACGTTGACAGTTGCAGCGAAATGACTCCCCACATCTTGTGCTTCTGAGACATGTCGAACCTCACGACGATATACGCTACTCTCATATTGTTGTACATAAAATAATGGTGCATGTTATATTATTTCGAACTTTGCATTGTAGAATTCCTTGCCCTGGTCGACTTGCATAACCCAAGCATACGGTATCATCTAGACAAAGCCGGCTAGAAACAGTTTGTTCATCAAACACATCACGACCTTGCACCAATGTAATTTGTATCTCGTGGCCATCTGCAGTTCACTAGCACATATAATGTCCTCCTTCAGTTCTTCTACAATCGAAATGATCTCGTTAGCGTGTGCACAATTTTCAGCCCTTTGCAAAGCAACCAGCGGCTGCAGCCTATCGACCAGAATACATAGTCGATATCCTTAGCAGTTGGTCGACGCCCAAAGACACAGTCCAAACATGAATGCTACCACAATGGAGANTATCCTTAGCAGTTGGTCGACGCCCAAAGACACAGTCCAAACATGAATGCTACCACAATGGAGAGAAAATGGGCAATGCCTCTGCCTACGACGGTACCCAGTGGACCGCAAGTGTACAAAAGCAATACATCAGGAAACTGAAGCAGAGAATATCATTATATCTCTGCCTAAATGATCATTAAAGAACACACTTAAACATGTGCATGTGANGAAACTGAAGCAGAGAATATCATTATATCTCTGCCTAAATGATCATTAAAGAACACACTTAAACATGTGCATGTGAAAACTAAAAATACCATATTTCTAGGTATGTTCATGAAATACAATGTATTCCTACACGCGAATGGGACGAATGTGCCATAGAACATGGCAAACGTGCAGGCTATTATGACAGTGTCGGTAATTTAGCGCCTCAACCCGAACTGCGGTACATCTGCGTGGAACAACAGTGATATACGAAAATTAAATGGGGTAGATTCCAAAAAACACAACATTGAGGGCATTTGTGCCTTCGCTTCCTTTTTCAATCGAACAAGTAATTGAAAAAATGTTTACATCGTCCATAAGTCATTTCGATACTGCCAACCTTGATGGACTAGCTGTTAGCTGTGTGCAGTGCACTTCTCACCACTCGACCTGGAGGGAGATTGGTGTGTGGGCCTTGTCGATTTTCAAACTACAATGCGATACCGAACATTGAAAAATAAATGTAATCTGTACTTCAGGAAACGCGATAATGTAGCATATGAAGTAGGGCATTTTAAATATTGACTTCACGAAACTGGATACCATCGGACCAACTGCTTGGTCTCGAGCCACCCATATATAAAGCTGGCAAAATCCAAATATCGTTGCGGCCTGTAAACATCTTGCCTCTTGATGTGATACGAATAAACTGCGATTTGGCAAGTGCTAAATAACTCAATGGCAGTCCGATAAAAATGCTACACGAGTTTTCGGCGATGGTCCCTCCTGGTTTTGAAATTGTAGCACCACAAAGTATTAGAGCACACGACATGGTCGTGTCTATCGTTGACCAGTACTGAGAGTTGTTGAACTTTCGAAACAAATCAATCTCCCTACACCTTCATTTCAGTCGATGAGGGTACGTTTTACGACGATCAGAAGCAGTAAAGCAAAGCACTGGACCAAAACTGCCACCAGTACACTGCAGAGATCACCTTAGTTTTAACACATAACGAAATTTTGCTCTGCAATCTCTGCTTCGAAATTGACTGTCGTGGACGATTAAATAACGCGGACGATCTGGTCGTTTTTGAAGGCAGCGTGGTGAAAATGGAACTTTGTGTATGCCAGCATGTACTAATCGGGCCATTTCCTACCATAGAAAGTTCGGATCTCGATCTTACACCAAACTATCTGCATTCTTTCGAGCAGTGATACACTTCACCTTTTTAATCGTATCACATATTTGCTCAATGCTGTCGAGGTGGACCAGACTAGAGATGTCGGCATAACTACAACGATCAAAAACTACCTCTCGCTCATGTTGTACCAGCTGTCTGCGGCCAGGGTGGCAAGCTCGGAGATAGACTATGGCAACTATCTTTCTATTAACACTGGGAACAAATGTAAGGTGCGCATTCATCTAGCTATGTTGCTGGGATACACCAAAGATTGCAAACACATTATCATCATGGGTATGGGAGAAAACCTAGAGACCATGGAACTGAAGCTATAGTATATTGAATGAAATCTACCTCGCATGAAGAATGGGAAAGATGGCAAAATATCTGTGTAGCTTTCAAATAGTAGAGGCTCGAGGCGTACCTTAAAATGTCCACAAACCACCAGTCAACTGGATGGTAAAGTCCAGCATTGCCACTGAGAAGTCGAGGTATAACATTTTCGTGCCAAAGAACGGACCACAGTGCGAGGCATTCGCAGTTTGATGCATGTTAAATAGAAAATGTAAAATATTTTTTAATCGTGAAAGCCATCCATACAAAGACATTAATATGAATTTTCAAATTGGACAGTCCCTGCTGGCAAATCAAAAGTATTCTCAATTCCAAAATGCATATTACAGGTATTCCCACTCCTCAGCACTGAGCCCTGATATTTTCAAGAATACGACTCAGCTCGTGGTTTTCGTTGTGAGTAAACCTAATGTTCAAAGTAATTGACTAGAGGATCAAATTCGCTACACATGGAAATATTCCTGCACACACATACACTTTCCACCTGATATTTAAGACCGACTCACATCATACAATTGCCAGGACAAAGTTATGAAGATATTGAATACATAAGTATGCTGGTCCATACACTACATCTGTTTAGTCACCTTCAAGCATAGATTGCATTTAGATTAACTGCAATATGCAGGGTTTTCAGAGAAAAGCTGGGCACTTGCTCAAGGAGATCATCATGTCCTACAATAACAGCAAGGCACATGTGTGCTCCTTTTGCACCATGTAGCCATGAAGACCTTGAACTAGAAGAGCAAGAAGGCGAACGACTGACTGACCAAATGCCACCATAGGCTGGAGCTGGACAAAGGCCAGGTTCTGTACTATCGAGTGGTAAATGTGCTGCACGACTTGCTGATGCAGTTCCAACTAGGTACGATTTATGCGGCAGGGCCCGAGTAGAATAAATAGTTGAGCGAAATGTGCAAAGGTGAAATTTAAATCATCGGTGGACAAGCCAAGTACAGCTGTCTTTCGTTGCGAAAGCTGGCGAAACTGTATGACGACCAGCAGTGACATGTATATGACAGGTCCGAACCTGATTGGATCCGAACATGGAAGAATGTACAGCTGCTGAGCAAATGATGAGCCTCGTTCCTGGATCGCAAATTGGTGTTCTAGGACTAGACACAAAAATCCGAATCGACTAGATTTCCATCTGCCGACCATTCTTGTAGTGTATACAAAGAGGCAGGAGCATCTCTCCATCTTCAATTGCCGTTCGTCGACCTCCTTTGGCACATTCAGTTAGTGCACCACCACGCTGGTCTGTGGTGTGGGAAGTTCTGGGTTCGAATCCTAGGCCAGGCATGGGTGTTAGTTTAAGTTAGATCATAAGTTAGTTTTTAAGCCATCTTCTGATAAGCCGTCAGGCATAACACCGAGGGAAGTTAATAAGACCTTTCCAATGCATCATCTTCCATACGCTCAAAGAAGATGTACACATTTAACCCTGCGAACATTTATGCGAGCATCACAGCCAATTACTGGGAAACTGGCTATCTATGCATGTACACATACAGTTACAATGGTAACAGCATGCAGCATTGGCGATGCGAACATTTCCCAACTGCGTGCAAGTCGGTGCATATTCAAGTGGACAGTCAGGGGCCATCGTCCTGTGCCGTGGTACACATGACTCCACAGGCAGAGCTGCTTTGCACCTGAGATCAAATAATCAGCATGACACAGAGTTGTGGGGCTCGCACTGTCATCCATGCACCGGGGTGCACCATAGAGCTGCCTCTGTTGGGAATGGACCGTCAGTCTGTCGCCAGCATCCCTGGTTTAGTGGCAGTATCACCAAGGCAACCAGATACCAGCGAATGCGTCGTCGTCGTTACATGCTTATGCCAGTACTCACCACAGAAGGCATCGCTCTCGTTGATGGATGTACCTCCAGTCCTGGAGTGTACATGCCACTCATTAATAGGCATCGCCGCCACCAACAATGTATATTCCTGGGGATGACAATGCCTGTTCTGCAACCATCAGACCCACTGTTGACGATCCTACCATTAGCGAGCCAGGCGTCGTCAAGCCTGAAGTTCCGAGCTTACTATCAAAGGAAAGGCAGTTCTACAGTGCGGTGACAATGCAAGAGATGGACAGTCGGAAACTGGTGGTACGGCCACTCCTGACGATCAGCATTGCTATCATCCCGCCACTTGAGCTAACTTCCGCAAAGCATTGATGCTTACTACCATTCAAGACCTGCGTTGCCTATCACACAATACCTTGTTATTGTAAAGCCATGTCCTCTTTTATAAAAATAATTTGAATACTGCTAACACAAGACGGTTGTACATATTTTCGAAAAACAATTTTTACAGATTGTGAATTGAGATAAATGTTTGTATAATTGATTATTTATACTCTACAATCTGTAAAATAAAGTTTTGTGAAACTATATTATTCTAGCTTTTTTTACACTTGAATATTTTTTACACAAATATATTCTATAAGAAAACTTTTGCTCCTAGTTTTTCTTTGTGAGTATATAATTTATTAAATGAAAAGGAAATCTAAATTTCGAACATGCTACATAGTAAATACATAAATAGATTTCATACTGATTCAGGTCGAAACTTGCAGGGGTCACATAGATAGTCTTAGGAATGAACGTGTGCCTTCAGATTGAAACATAATGTGTGTTGGATGGAAACTACAGTGTGAAGGAAAGTTTGTGGGGGTGAGTGAAAGGAAAAAGGGAGATTGCGTTGTATGATTGACTGTTCGTCGATGGACGAGTAGAGTCTAGATTATGTGGTTTCACTTCTATAATCGACATCTTATTTTGCATCCGCGATGTCTTCGGATATCCCAGAGCCAGCGAGGTTTATGGCGATGGCAATTATTTCTTCGGTGGGTGGCCTAAGGAAGCGTCACCATCTACTTATTCGGGTGTGGTACCAATAAGGTCGTAGACTTCTTTCAGTGGGTCGCCTACAACAGCACCATTAGTATCATTGATCAAGATATGCAAGATGGTGCAAGTACTGCGATGAAGCCTTTGCGAATGGCAGCAATAGTGGATAAAATTTAAGCAAAAGTTGAAGATGAACAATTCCTTATGGTATATATATATATATATATACGTTGAAAGAACGTACATTGATCTGTAAGGATTCGTCTACTGGGAGTCAGCAAGTGTTGCCGCCAATACCTCTTGCTGCATCGATGGGTACTGATTCAACAGGCGATTATGATGAGACGGTTATGATTTTGCTAAAGACAGAATGAGTGCGGTAGAGTCGGTTTGTGTGGAATGTACACTTGCAAGACTTTCGCATGAAGTCGACGAACTTCAAAACAATATATATATATAAATGAGATCGATTATCTTTGAAAGTAAGTACACTGTTAGCAGTGCAGTATTAATGACTACACTTAGTATAGTAACAGGAAATTTAAAGTATTAAAATTGTCCACTGGTCCCCTAGCATTTATTTGCAGCACTAAAATTGAAGGCATACTTGTAAACATATGGTTTTAACATAATGCATGGTATCCCACCCCCCACTCCAGTAACCCCCTGCGTAATGGGTGCCCAATTCCTCCACTGTCACTTAGCACAATAAAGGATGATGCAATGATGGCACCATCGGCTAATCGGTATCTGCATGTGAACACCATGAACATTCGCTGCCAATATCAAGTTGTTCATGCAGCTATTATGGTGATGCCTGTTAAAAGTAGTAATGCACGATGACATAAGAATAGTAAAAAATGTGTGAATACGACATGCTGGGATTATATTATTCTTAGCTGTTATAAGTGTGAGCGTGTGTTTAAGAGTTATAACACAACAAAATGAAGGAAAAGTGTGTTGTGAGACATACCTGAATCTTGCAGGCAAACCGATTGCTTATTGATATGTGATGAAGGAATCCGCTTTCCATGGGAAACATGAAGACAAATGTTGAACGAAATTTATCATATGTGACTAAAGACATCTTAACATTTCTGTCAGCTGTGATAAAATAACTTACTAAACCAACTTACAGAGAAAATTGAAAACGATTACTCAAAGTAAAGTAATTTGGGGAAGTAGGTCACAACAGGCTGGGGACCCGGATACAGATTCGGCCAACATCTTGGCTCTGGAATACCTTGAATGACCATCAACCCAGAAAATCTAAAAAAAAATCCCCAAAATTATAAAAAAAAACTCAAAAAATATATCATAAATCTTAAAAAATCCAATCATTCTAAAAATCCTAAAAATTTCAAAAAATACAAAAATTCCAAAAAAAAATTTCTACTCCATGACATTAAAACCAAATGACCAAAAATTAAAAAAAAAATTTAAAAATCCAAAAATATCAAAAATTAAAACGTACTTTAAAAATTCCTCATGAATCTTGGCCCAAAATATTAAACCAAAAAAATTATAAAAATTCCAAAAATTTACTAAAAAAACCTTGGCCCAAGACACAAAACCCTTGACTTAAGACCCCAAGACATTTGACCCTTGACCCAAGAATCTTAACACAAGACCTGCATCATCGCTAACTGGTTATCGTCAGTGCCGATTATGAGATCGAATTTTCACCCATGGTCAAAATGCTCGTCGGCATGAGAGAACAGCATGGACGAAGAGTCCTTTTCACGTGATGAAGCATTACGACATTGGTCCCATGCAGTTTAAGCAAGGTAATACGTTGCAAGAAAGTACATTGATCTGCAAGGATTCGTCTACTGGGAGTCGGCAAGTGTTGCCGCCAATACATCTTGCTGCACCGATGGGTACTGATTCAACAGGCGATTATGATGAGATGGTTATGATTATGCTTAAGACGGAATGAGTGCAGTAGAGTCGGTTTGTGTGGAACGTACACTTGCAAGACTTTCGAATTAAGTCGACGAACTTCAAAACAAACTGTCGTCGGCTCTAAATACTGATGACCATAAAACTCCTGCTACAAANTTCGGCCAACATCTTGGCTCTGGAATACCTTGAATGACCATCAACCCAGAAAATCTAAAAAAAAATCCCCAAAATTTTAAAAAAAAAAACTCAAAAAATATATCATAAATCTTAAAAAATCCAATCATTCTAAAAATCCTAAAAATTTCAAAAAATACCAAAATTCCAAAAAAAAATTTCTACTCCATGACATTAAAACCAAATGACCAAAAATTAAAAAAAAACTTTAAAAATCCAAAAATATCACAAATTAAAACGTACTTTAAAAATTCCTCATGAATCTGGCCCAAGATATTAAACCAAAAAAATTATAAAAATTCCAAAAATTTACTAAAAAAACCTTGGCCCAAGACGCAAAACCCTTGACTTAAGACCCCAAGACATTTGACCCTTGACCCAAGAATCTTAACACAAGACCTGCATCATCGCTAACTGGTTATCGTCAGTGCCGATTATGAGATCGAATTTTCACCTATGGTCAAAATGCTCGTCGGCATGAGAGAACAGCATGGACGAAGAGTCCTTTTCACGTGATGAAGCATTACGGCATTGGTCCCATGCAGTTTATGCAAGGTAATACGTTGCAAGAACGTACATTGATCTGCAAGGATTCGTCTACTGGGAGTCGGCAAGTGTTGCCGCCAATACATCTTGCTGCACCGATGGGTACTGATTCAACAGGCGATTATGATGAGATGGTTATGATTATGCTTAAGACGGAATGAGTGCAGTAGAGTCGGTTTGTGTGGAACGTACGCTTGCAAGACTTTAGAATTAAGTCGACGAACTTCAAAACAAACTGTCGTCGGCTCTAAATACTGATGACCATAAAACTCCTGCTACAAAGAAAAGAAAATTTAATATATAATACAAAACAGGAGATGAAGATGACCATGAAGAAAGCATTGATAAAAATGAATATGAATACAGTGATAGTGCTGAAAATGATGGCGATTTTCTAGATGCTCTGGCACAGTCCTCAACTACATTTGCTGCAACGAGCGACATGAAGAAGGCAGAAGACACTGAAAATACTGGCTACCTATTTACCGAAGACCCGAATGGACTTGTTGATAAACCCAGACACTTGATTGACCTGCAAGAACACGGGGATCTCTCACACATTGTTGAGATATCTTCAATCATTAGCTAACTAAAGTAAAGGGGTTATATTGCATGATATGATTAACTGCTTTCTTCTGAACTGTAATTGCAAAATAATAAATATTTTTTAAAATAATAATTGTGTTTTAATTGTTTTGCGCGCTATCCTTTCATCCCTCGTACCTTTAAAGTTGGTCTATGAGCACTTGTTTACTAATGTACAGATCAACGCACAGAATATTAATGACATAATTAAGTATAAAAACGCATAGATAGTGGACAGCATCCAAAATAATCATGCAGTCGTTAAGTGCATGTGTGTGGAGACAGTTGGCGAAAGAATGTTTATAATATGTATGGATTGGGGACAGACGACACACTCATGGACTGATTATGGATTGATGAATGATAGAAAAATTGGACGAAAGATTAATGGAAACTATGCGAGAGTGATAGAGAGATTAATAAAGAAATATAATGATTAATTAAAATATTTAAAGATTAATGGAATGTTTAGAATATTGATGGAAATATTGCGAAAGATTCTTGTAAAGATTGCAATAGATTGATGGAAAGATTGGAAGATAGATAGAAATATTGCGAAATCTTGATAGAAATATTGCTGAAGATTGGTGGAAAGATTGTTGAGGAAGAATATTGCTGAGTGTGGTGATGATTGTGTTGCGTGTGGTGCTCGTTGTTATTCATGTGGTGCTGATTGTGGTGTATTGGGTGCTTATTTTGGTGTGTAAGGTGCTGATTGTGGTGCATTTGGTGTTGAATGTGGTGCATTTGGTGTTGAATGTGGTGCATATGTTATTGAATGTGGTGCATGTGGTGCTGATTGTGGTACATGTGTTGCTGATTGTGGTGCATGTGGTGCTGATTGTGGTGTGTGTGGTGCACGTAGTACTGATACTGATTTGGTGCATGTGGTGCTTATTGTGGTGCATGTAGTGCTTATTGTAGTTCATGTAGTGCTGATTGTGGCATGTTTGTTGCTGATTGTGGTGCATGTGGTGTTTATTGTGGTGTGTGTGGTGCTGATTGTGGTACTCTAAGTGCTTATTATGGTGCAAATGGTGCTGATTGTGATGCATGTAGTACTGATTGTGGTGTTGTGTTGTTGATTGTGGTGTGTTGGTTGCTGATTGATATAAATATTGCGAAATATTGGTGGAAAGATTGATGTTCNTTGTGTTGTTGATTGTGGTGTGTTGGTTGCTGATTGATATAAATATTGCGAAATATTGGTGGAAAGATTGATGTTCAAGCAGAGTAGATATGTCTGTCTATCACCCTCGTACATTTCATGTCCCAAGAGTCTAGCACTATTGGTATTTAAATTAACACCAAATATGTCTACAAATGAGTTGTTATATGCTGGTATATACCATGACTATTACATGATCTGTGCAGGTGGTTGCTACTCGTATGAAGGGCTTAGATTGGTCACATATACATATATTAAAAATTCCGAGTAGATACTTATACCTAAATAAAAGTCGAGCTGTGTGCATGGTTAAAAGATGTACGCAGTGAAGTTTGAATGTAAGTAGAACGACATGAGCAGCAAGGTATGGTTACCTACTTTTTGCATTAATAAATATTTATTTAATTATTTTTTGGAAAATGTTTTAGGAATGCCTTTTAATTTTTTAGATTTTTTAAAAGTTTTTCAAATTTTTCTTTAGAATTTTTTAATTTTTTTGTTTTGTTTGTGTTAAAGGTCAAGGGTCAAGACTCAAGAGCCAAAATCAATGTCAAGATTCAAGGATATTGGGGAAAGGGTATTAGGGTTAAGGGTCAAGTGTCTTGGGTCTTTGGTCAAGGGTCTTGGGTCTTGGGTTTTAGGTCTTGTGTGTTGGGTCTTGGGTTAAGCATATTGGGTCAAGTGTCGTGGGTCTTGGGTAAAGCATCTTGTGTCAAGGGTTTTAGGTCTTGTGTGTTGGGTCTTGGGTCAAGTATCTTGTGTCTTGGGTCAAGCAAGGGTCAAGGGTTTTGGGTCTTGGGTCAAGAGTTTTTGGGGATTTTTTGAAATCTTTTATAATTTTTTTGGTTTTAATGTCATAGGTTTTTGGNGTCTTGGGTCAAGAGTTTTTGGGGATTTTTTGAAATCTTTTATAATTTTTTTGGTTTTAATGTCATAGGTTTTTGGGAATTTTTTGGAATTTTTAAACATTGTTTTTTAGAATTATTGTAATTTTTAAGATTTTTGTATTTTTTATATTTTTTTGGGAATGCTGGCTATTTTTTAGGACTTTTTGAGTTCAAGGTCATTTAAGGTAATCCAGATCCAAGATGGTTGGCGAATCCGAACCCAGACCCTCAGCCCCTTGTGCCCGACTTCTCCAAATTACTCTACTAATCTATTAAATATAATGTTTGGTTCGAACACAACTACTCTAAATCAGAATTGCACCAGAATAAGTAGGCCTGCTGTAAAAGTACATTAAAGAATAAATGACTGTTACTCTTTATAATGTGTACGATATCGAAGATAGTGTTGAAGAAGTGTAAAGAAGATATGTCATGAGGCAGAACAAATTGCGATGAAGGTCACACACAGGCTGGACTATCGATTCAANTAAGTGTAAAGAAGATATGTCATGAGGCAGAACAAATTGCGATGAAGGTCACACACAGGCTGGACTATCGATTCAAGTGATCACTTACAGCTAAGTACAAATGTATACCGCCCACTTACAACATAATCATATGATGTCATCCTCTTCTTACCTATGAAAGGCATCGTAATGTAATTGTTGCACATAAGTAAACATCAGCAAATAAAAGAATATTTAAAATTATGTGTTTTATTTTAATTTTAAACCCACTGTAGAACAGTACCTACCTACTTTATAAATATATTTTTTTTCTTAAATCTTATGATGTAAATAAAATTTGAACAAAAACAATTATTCAAAAAACATTTTAATAATTAAAATAATATGACACAAATTACGGAATAATTAAATATGATAATTTGTATGATTCTTGGCCTAAAACAAACTTGAGAATTTTGGGTCACATAACATATATTGTGACCTTGTATTTACAAAAGGTGTGGAGTATGAGTGCTTGCTCGGTCATGCCTGAGTGCAGCAGTACCTGGTAATGTTGGCTTGCTGGTCCAAGTAAGACTCCTTGTAGTAGCCCGTGAGAGTCTTGGACAGTTGTCCGGTGAAGCCGAGGTGCAGGCGGTATCGGTCGCCAGGTTTCAGCGGACTCTCCAAAGCGAAGTTGAGTAGCTCACGCGACTTCTCCGTCGTTCGCTCCATGCTACTGGAGTTGAACAACTCCACCGCGGCGACGTCTTTGCTGGCATTCGTCCCTGCCAATCACCAGTCCGAGGCAGTTCTCACTTTCTATCTGCTTTGCCATCAATGAACTACTCAATGACACTATTTGTGAAATGTTGGAATTTTCTTTGCNTTCTCACTTTCTATCTGCTTTGCCATCAATGAACTACTCAATGACACTATTTGTGAAATGTTGGAATTTTCTTTGCAGAGAGATCTGTCTCAAAAACCGAGCTCATCTCATGTGATGACTCATATCTAACTCAAAGTTCCTTGAATGCTCTGTGAATATATTCTATAATTTTCCTATGCCAACTTAATACTATTCTTGCTCTTATTTTAGGCCAATAAAATTTATAAATGTCGAATCCCATTATTGATATCAAAAAATCATATATTTGGGAAATTAAACTAAAGAAATAATTCCTTCTGATATTAATTGTGCAGTGTCCAATTTGTGTTTGCACATAATTGCGCATTAAATAAAAAGCAACCTCACCTGGTGGAAGGTAGAACAATGCTGTTTTATCTTCAATGATCTCAAGATCTTTGCTGTGGAGTGTCACGTTGCTAGTGCTCTCCATTACAGTGAAGTCAATCCACTCCTGAAATAACGACAGGTGTTTTAACATGTGAGAAATGCACACATTGACAAAACAGGTGATGAGGAACTTTCAGGCATCACAGTGGATATCTGTGAGCAAACACTGGAATGAAAGGACAAAAATACAGGATGATTCACTCACTCTAGACTCCTGATGTTGGCTCATAAATATTAGAATATTGGTCGTAATATAATTAAATATGCTACGGACAAACATCGGTGTATGGAAAACACGGTAACAGCAAGTGTTGGAAGTGGTTGCAATTATCATCAATGCTTGCCCGAACACATCTCTCCGTGTTACAGGAAGTAGCCACCAACACATCAGGAGCCACAGCATTATTTTGCCGAAAGCTGTCCACGATAGAGCATGGCTTGTTGCGCGAGACTTCCCATTTCAGCATTCCCCACAGAACCAAATCTGGTGAAGTAAGGTTGGGTGTTCTGAGTGGCCAAAGTCCTTTGGAAATGACACAATCTTTAAAGAAGGGCATTATTTCCCTGGTGCTGACGTTATAAATGCGACGATTGGCATCATTCTGCCGAAAATAGCCAGTACGTAATTCCATGTCATCCAACTGGTTCACAAACTAACGCTTGACAGATGGCCATGTAGATATCGGTAACCACTGTTGTGTTGAAAAGGATGTGGTCATTAATGAGGCGCCTTGATAAATCACACAACGCTTTATTATTTTCATCATGAAGAGATATTTCATGCACATTGTAAGAATTCTCCATAGCCTAAAGTCGGGTATTCTGTAAACTAACGATCCCACTAAAATGTAACCACGCTTCTTCGGAGAACCATATGCAATCAGCGATTTCAGCATGTGCACTGACAAACGGCAGGAACCAATATCAATAACTGACACTTTTCGCTTTTTTCAGGTCGTCGCAATTCTTTCAGAGGTGTAAGACAACACGCATACAGCTTTGCTTTTTTGGCAGCTCTTCGACATGCACTTGTGGAAACTCCCATTTCCTGCAACCGTCTATGTAAAGACTTCTTCGGTGAGGCCAGTAATCTGTTTCTCGATTCCTGCACCATTGTGTCTGACAGTTTTGGACGTTCTCGTTCACGCACATGCATAATGTTTCCCTCGTTTCCAGTTTCTTTGTCAAATATTGAATGGATAACATTGCAGGTGGTTTCCAGCCCCNAGGCCAGTAATCTGTTTCTCGATTCCTGCACCATTGTGTCTGACAGTTTTGGACGTTCTCGTTCACGCACATGCATATTGTTTCCCTTGTTTCCANCATTGTGTCTGACAGTTTTGGACGTTCTCGTTCACGCACATGCATAATGTTTCCCTCGTTTCCAGTTTCTTTGTCAAATATTGAATGGATAACATTGCAGGTGGTTTCCAGCCCCCAAAGTGTGCAATAAATTGTCGCCGGCATAGATTTGTGGACTCCATTTGTCAGTATGTGCGGACTATAGACACATGCCGCTCCACTGAGTACCCACTCATACCGTACCCAAACCAACACGAACCACGATAAGGTGCATCACAACCGCAGGGACAAGAGCTCAAACTAAATGCACATATTCATAAAATTGACATTCAAAGGCCGAATCGTCCATATGCACGCGCACTCTCGTGCAAGAACTGTAAAGACCATTGCGCCACCTCCAATGACATCCCCAAGCTTCTCATACGCCAAATAATTCCAATAGCACATTTCATTACATTATAACAAATATTTTTATATTTATGAGCGAACATCAAGTGCCGAAAGCGAGTGAAACGACTTGTATTGCCGGTCCAGTGCACTTTGTTTTATGTCTCATTGAAAAACGTCAATTTTAACTTTTTCAAAGCTGTGCAATTCTGTTATGACTGCGGGAAGTCAGCAAGTCACCATTTAAAATGTTTTTATAAATTTTTTGTGATTTTTTGGAATTATCTGGTTTTAAGTTCATTCAAGGATGTCAAATATCAAGGTCTAGGTGAAAGTAAAAACGATCCCTCCAAAACCTTACAATGGATCCTTTTTGCAAATAAAGGGGTCGTTTTTGCAAATGAGAGGATTGGTGCTTTTTGAGGGAAAAACCGGAGATTTTAAAGGGAAAAAAGGGAAATTTCCAGCGAAAACTGGTCAATTTCGAAGGGAAAAGAAAAATTTTAAACAATAAAAAGGATAATTAAAGATGGCGTCGGCAGGTGCTGCTGTCGGGTGCCTGTGTTGTCCCATTTAAAATACATTTTGCCAGACTCATCTAAATTATTCTTCTGTAATAGATACTCATGAGATATCGTAAGATTGTAATTGCTACGATTTCTCTCTCAAGTCACTATTATCTTAAATAATTTGGCTTCTGCTGGATATTAGAAACTGTTATGTATCAATAGGCCTATGCTTGTCTTCTCGGTGAAAGTGNAAATAATTTGGCTTCTGCTGGATATTAGAAACTGTTATGTATCAATAGGCCTATGCTTGTCTTCTCGGTGAAAGTGCGAGATCAAATGTCGCATGATAAGTGTGTGACTGTATGTGAGTTTGCATTTTTCGGGAATATTGTCGGTTTTCTCTGGTTTTATAACAGTTGGATAAAACACTGCAGCTTTAATCAAGTTGCTTGGCTTGCTCCAGCAATATCGTACTGACGCTGATAGCTTACTTACTTCAGGGCAATGTCCAAGATGAGGTACTGGAGGCAGAGCTGACTGACGAAGNAAATAATTTGGCTTCTGCTGGATATTAGAAACTGTTATGTATCAATAGGCCTATGCTTGTCTTCTCGGTGAAAGTGTGAGATCAAATGTCGCATGATAAGTGTGTGACTGTATGTGAGTTTGCATTTTTCGGGGATGTTGTCGGTTTTCTCTGGTTTTATAACAGTTGGATAAAACACTGCAGCTTTAATCAAGTTGCTTGGCTTGCTCCAGCAATATCATACTGACGCTGATAGCTTACTTACTTCAGGGCAATGTCCAAGATGAGGTACTGGAGGCAGAGCTGACTGACGAAGNGTACTGACGCTGATAGCTTACTTACTTCAGGGCAATGTCCAAGATGAGGTACTGGAGGCAGAGCTGACTGACGAAGTGAGCATTAGAGACACCAACTCGGAAACATTATGTTAATACTTGACTCTGTACTCGCACATCTCTGGGTGGTTTATGGAATGACAGGTATGCATGCCTGCATAAAGCTGAAATACTCTCATATTGATTCAAAAATGTCAAATTTTAGGTTTCCATTTTTTTGGTTATGGACAAAAAGTTAGAGACAACCTGGTACTCATAAAACATACAATGATGGATACATGGGTGCTAGCTGTCACCAATGCCACCTTCACCCCACACCTTGGCGTGAATGGCCGGCGAGAAGGTGTACTCGGAAACAATAATGGCTAAAGATGGCGGGACATGGCGAGAAGTGAGCAGCCCGAGTCATCTCCTTCAACAGGAGAACAGAGGAGCGGTGCTCTGTGTCGATCACTGTCTGCTCGGTGCGCGACTGTCGATTCTCGTCGACGTTGATGGTTCTAGTAACTTTGTGAGTGACAGTGTTAGCTGTGAGACTGCCGTTGTTGTAAGGTACTGTAGCCCTGGCGTCTGTGTGACCTTCTAGTATTAAGTAGTTCGGTATTGGTACAGTTATCGAAAAGGCGAAAAATACTAGAAGAAATTGTTGGAAAACTTCACTGTGTCACTAATTTCTGATCTAGCCATTTCGGTCGCTGATGAACAACGGCACAATAACCTGGGATGTGTCGCTGGTTCATTTAGCCAACAAAATTAGTCAACGATTTTGATAGTAGTCTAAGTAATATTTTCCCAGTGTCCCTGGACATTTGGTCACTGTGATGAATGCCTATCAACAGTGATAGCAAGGGATTTATGTATGTACGATTGTGTGAAGAAGTTTTGAGGCATACTGCAACCTCTCTAAAATATGATACAGTCATTGCTACCAAATGATTCACCAAAGCAGGTATCCCAAGAACCGAACCGCACTTGCTAAACCTGTTCTACCTAGGAATCTTAGTAATGTGTATACCTCAAAGACTTTCAGTGACATGAGTAGTGCATGTGACAATGCTTTTGCAGAAAAGAGGTGAGACTTCATGGTAGCCTGAAGGAAATATTTTTTTNCATGAGTAGTGCATGTGACAATGCTTTTGCAGAAAAGAGGTGAGACTTCATGGTAGCCTGAAGGAAATATTTTTTTATGCCTGGCAAGTTTCTTCTTCCCACTGCACCAGCATGGGACTCTCCGCAGTTCTGTGGGCCCTGGAANATTTTTTTATGCCTGGCAAGTTTCTTCTTCCCACTGCACCAGCATGGGACTCTCCGCAGTTCTGTGGGCCCTGGAACATGCGTATTAGCAGTTAAGGTGGAGGATTATTATGTACACCAGCACAGACCACATGGTAGCACGAAATAAGCATAGTAAGGTGGAGAAGCAGTGGAGGTTTGCACGAGAAGTGGCACGCCTACTGCTGTCAGAGCTTCCTCCATATACTCTTCTTCGGAAGGCAGCAGGTCATCACCTTGCTCAGGGTTCAGCATGATGCCAGACAGTCATGGCATGGACAGACAGCTGCTCTACTGGTTGGCATATCGGCGACGCATGCCATAAAATTTGTTGAATTGAGAGATTTGGGTTGACTCCTAATGGTGGGTCTTGAGTGCTCGCAGTTGCCGAACCAGGCTGAGAGGGGGGGCAGGGTGTACATTGCTACTCCGTAAATTTAGTAAAGGGTGCTAGGACAAAGGAAATTGGCACCCAGCAGTTATTGTAAACCATGATTTATTGATATGTTGTATACAATTTCTAATTCATTTTTAAAAAGAATTTCTGATATTTATATATATGATTCACAGCACCAGTATCCCCCCTTTTTCTCGGAAGCAACACGACACTGGGGGTTTGCGAAAAAATTGTGATAACTATACCCTATATGAATCATCGACTGGTAGTAATTTCATTTCCCCGAACATATCGGNTTGCGAAAAAATTGTGATAACTATACCCTATATGAATCATCGACTGGTAGTAATTTCATTTCCCCGAACATATCGGGGGTATGGGTATGGGGATGAGCTTTCAAATTGCAAATGGGAAATGGGGTCGTATATGGTCCCGTTAAATAAATCGTCTAAAAGTAAACCACATTTACTAAAATAGTTGTTTCCTAACGTGCGTAGTTTACGCACAATAAAACTGAACGAAAACTACTTTTATTCTTACTACAATTAAATGGAAATCAACGAAACATGTTGTTTTTCTGGCATGCATACCTAGTTTACGTACAATCAAAAGGACGTCTGGGGTACTGTAAATACCAGTGTGGTGTGAGAGAACTACTTTGAAATGGGAACTGGGAACACACTTTCGCACACATCACTGTTCATAAGTGTTCGAAATGTCGACCATCCTATATCAGACACGACTCTGCTCTCCTTCTTACGTTCTCGGTTGCTCGGTGGACCTTATGTTCTGATTCTGTCAATCATGCACAGTAAAACGAATGACTGTAGAATGAACGAACGTTCGATTGTCATTAAACTTGCATGCAAAACCTGCAGTTGTTGTATGTGGTAGATGGCTTATCTGCTCGCTGCTTAGTGCCGCCTTATTCTCTGCTATTGTTTGGAAACAGTCTAATATTAACATGCACGTCAGATACACAATGTGCGCAATTACGGTATTTCCGTTTGCAGTGTGAGACTCGTTTTGATACTAGCAGTGACCTGTGTGCCTTACTGCATGAACTCGTGCAGTAGGTGTTGTACTGTTTCCGAGCAAACNGCACGTCAGATACACAATGTGCGCAATTACGGTATTTCCGTTTGCAGTGTGAGACTCGTTTTGATACTAGCAGTGACCTGTGTGCCTTACTGCATGGACTCGTGCTGTAGGTATTATACTGTTTCCGAGCAAAAGCGGAGAATAATGCGGCACTACGCAGCAAGCAGATAGGCAATTTACCACTTACAGGAACTACGGGATTTGCATGCAAGTAAACCGAAGATCGAAAGGTCGTTCATTCAGACAGTCATTCGTTTTACATTGCAACCATTAATCGTGTGTGTGGTTTCAGTGTCAGACATTGTCTGTCTGTGGTGTTGCTTTCAGAATGGAATGCCGTTTAAAAAAGAAGAAGCATTCATCATGCTGATGATACATGGGGAATGTCGTCGGAACTGCAGAGCTGCTGCCTGTTTGTACGCAGAGAGATACCCACAGCGCGTCCATCACTGGTACAATGTCTTACAGCGTCTTGCATGTCGCGTGCGCACAACCGGGCTAGTGCAACCGACACGCAACAAACGTCGTCGCATCAGACGACCTGTGAGAGCCGATACGGCTGTTGATGTACTTGCTGCCATGGTAGTTAACCCTCATGATTCTACATGGAGGATTGCCCGCGGCTTAGGATTGTCTCAAAGTACAGTGTGGATAATCCTCACTGATAATCGTTTACATCCGTACCATGTACAGCTGCACCAAGAACTTGGTAATAATAACTTTCCTAGGCGCATTGATTTCTGCAACTAGTACCTGAGCAAGGACAATGCTTTCCATCGCAGCATTTTTGTGGACTGATGAAGCCACATTCAAGAATAATGGTGACGTTAACATACATTACGCCTATTACTGATCTGCAGTCAACCCACATTGGCTCCGTCAAGTGGATAACCAGCATGTGTGGAGCCTTAATACTTGGTGTGGCCTTCTCGGACATCGTGTCATAGGACCATATTTTTTGAAGGGCAATTGAATGGTGCAGAATATGCAGAATTCCTACAGAATATTTTGTATCAGCTGATCAAAGATGTCCCTCTCGCTCTGATATTAACATTGTGACTTCAACAGGATGGCTGTCCTGCTCACTTTTCACGCAGAGCTCGGCTAGTTGCTGACATTTTATTCCCCCGATGGTGGATTGGACAAATGGATAATGTAGCTTGGCCACCATGTCCTCCAGACTTGTCCCCAAATGGCTTATATTTGTGGGGGAGAATTAAAGGCATCGTCTACTGCGTGCGTCCAACAACGAGGGAAGACATTAATGACAGAATCAGAGCAGCATGTGGCCCATCACATGTGGGGTATGCAAATAAAATACATCTTACATCTTACAATTTATTAAGCAAAATACACATACTGTACATGACCTAATACACGAACATCACCATTCGTACCAACCCACTTCCTAAAAATCCAAATCGCATCTCCCACCTCAAACTTAAGCCTACGTCGAGAATGCAAAACTGGATTAGGAGAAATAGCAATAACAGAATTAGAAGTAGCAACAAGTTCATTAATCGCAAATGTCTTCCAACATATAATGTCTCTTGAATCTATTTGACTAAGATAATTAACACCAAACACTTTACTGTTGTGTGGATGCCTGTAGAAACAAACTTCAAGAATACCAGAAGGCTTAGGTTTGAGCTGGGAGATGCGATTTGGATTTTTAGGAAGTTGGTTGGTACGAATGGTGATGTTCGTGTATTAGGTCATGTACAGTATGTGTATTTTGCTTAATAAATTGTAAGATGTAATAAATATTTTATTTGCATACCCCAGATCCCTTTAACACGTTCGAAAACAGGTTTGACCTTGAACGTCAGTTGCATTGAACTCCTTCGCCACATCACAATCGAAAGAACCAATATTCCGAACAACAGGTCTTGAAATATGTCTTCTCTTATAATAACGCGCTCGCCCCATGGCTCTGTGAATATTAAATGGCATTCACAACAACTTGAAAACGCACTGCTCCAGAACAAGGCTGGCGAAAGACGATTCTGTTTTCGTAAAGCAAGTTACGACTGCAGAAGAGAGCTTCGTTCTTATCAGCTTTATGTACAGATTTGCTCTTCAGGGAATGACTGCGAACAACGGATCTGGTATTCCTTCATATGGGACGTGCAGCACTGCTCCCGGAAGTTCTCCCGGAAGTTCTTATCAGTTCTCCCGGAAGTCCTTCCTTTGATAATTTAACCTTGCTCTTATGGGCCCCCAGTAGCGGCTAGCACCTAGTCTTACTGAGCGCTGCCGCGGAATGCTCAGTAGTGCGCCAGCCTTGTTCTGGAGCAGTGCGTTTTTAATTTGTTGTGAATTCCAATTAATATTCACAGAGCCATGGGTGAGCACGTTATTATAAGAGAAGACATATTTCAAGACCTGTTGTTCGAAATATTGGTTCTTTCGATTGTGAGAATACCTGGTTTGATGGTTTGATAACATCTGCTCACCGAGCAACCGCGAACGTAATAAGGAGAGCAGAGTCATGTCTGATAGAGGATGGTCGATATTTCGAACACTTATGAAGAGGGATGTGTGCGAATGTGAGTTACCAGTTCCCATTTCAGAGTGGTTCTGTCACACCACACTGGTATTTACAGTACACCCGACGACCTTTTGATTGTACATAAACTAGGTCTGCATACCAGAAAAACAACATGTTAGTTGATTTCCATTTGATTGTAGTAAGAATAAAAATTGTTTTCGTTCAGTTTTATTGTGCGTAAACTATACGCGTCAGAAAACAACTGCCTTAGTAAACGTTGTTTCCCTTCAGACGATCATTCCAACGATACCACATACGACCCTGTTCCCATTTGCAATTTCAAAGCTCACCCCCGTACCCCTACCGGGGGTATGTTCAGGGGAATGGAATTACTACTATTCGATAATTCATATAGGGTATATAGTTATTACAATTTTTACGCGAACCTTCGGTGTTGTGTTGTTTCCGAGAAAAAGGGGTGATACCAGTACTTTGAATCATACTGTGTATATATATATGCTTCAGAGACATAGACTTTTCTCTTTATTTTATGCAACATGTATTTTGGGTTCTGTTCACACAAAAATGAAATGCAATAAAAGAGCAGAAATTACTTAAGAGGGGTGTCTAAAAGCTTGCACCCTCCTAGGTTGTGTTTCGCCACTGAGCGCTGGTGANGAGCAGAAATTACTTAAGAGGGGTGTCTAAAAGCTTGCACCCTCCTAGGTTGTGTTTCGCCACTGAGCGCTGGTGAGCGGGAAATGAAGTGAAGGTGGAGTCGCGGCGGAATGCAAGGGCGGAGGATACGGGAAAGGGCCGAGGAAACCCGCCGGTCAATGGCAGCGTCTTCCACGTTACCCACATGCTAAGATCCGGATGCTCCTGCCGGGAATCGAACCCGGTTTGCCTTGGTGGGAGGTGAGTAGCACATGCCATGAAGCTAATATCTGAAATTCATCAAAATTTACAATCGAAAATAAAACAGGAAATACAATAAAAGTACTATTTTATATTAGTAATATACCTATACTAATACATTGTGCCTTTTTGCACTTTTCCCATATGTGTAGTGTTGGTAGAACTTTCTTTGCCGTCCCGTAGCTGAAATAATTAGAAACATTTTATTTTAAATGTTTGAAAAGCATTATCCACAGTGGTGAAATGAGTGACACATGGAATAACTGACGTGTGAATCACAAGGTCGCTGGAGCATATTGGGAGGTAGTCACTCACCTCGCCGTAGAAAGTGAAGTTGTTGTCTGGGAAGTGCGTGTCCATGTTGATCTTGTACCTGGTCGGAATGATGCTCGAGTCCAGCCTGTGTATGGAGCGGTCTCCGTGTGACAACTGCAGCACAAGGAGCAGAGCTGCCACTACAGACCTCGTCGCCATCTCCGCCTTCATGTCATCTGTAGACACGCAAGCGGCACGTCTGCACTTCCTCTCCGGCACTCACTACACAGCTTGGTTATAGAAATAACTCTAGGCTAACGTATTTGTTAATTTANTCTGCACTTCCTCTCCGGCACTCACTACACAGCTTGGTTATAGAAATAACTCTAGGCTAACGTATTTGTTAATTTAGACATGACAATTTACACTGAAGAGCCAAAAAAAAACTGGTACACCGGCCTAATATCGTGTAAGGCTCCCCGAGCACGCAGAAGTGCCGCAAGACGACGTGGCATGGACTCGACTAATGTCTGAAGGTATGCAGGAGGCATTGAAATCTGCGCCAATTTGAGAAAGGGTTGCACGTCTCTCACGTCGTTTGTCCCGTTCGTTCACGATCCAGTGATGCCATTTTGCTGGCACGTGCGGTTGTAGTTGGCGTATACGCGGCGGCTCTGTATTGCTGACTATCCTGTGTCGAGATATACAACGAGTTACTAAAATTCACCAACAAACTGCGGCACGTTGTTCCTGACGAAAAAATATGNTCTGCACTTCCTCTCCGGCACTCACTACACAGCTTGGTTATAGAAATAACTCTAGGCTAACGTATTTGTTAATTTACACATGACAATTTACACTGAAGAGCCAAAAAAAACTGGTACACCGGCCTAATATCGTGTAAGGCTCCCCGAGCACGCATAAGTGCCGCAAGACGACGTGGCATGGACTCGACTAATGTCTGAAGGTATGCAGGAGGCATTGAAATCTGCGCCAATTTGAGAAAGGGTTGCACGTCTCTCACGTCGTTTGTCCCGTTCGTTCACGATCCAGTGATGCCATTTTGCTGGCACGTGCGGTTGTAGTTGGCGTATACGCGGCGGCTCTGTATTGCTGACTATTCTGTGTCGAGATATACAACGAGTTACTAAAATTCACCAACAAACTGCGGCACGTTGTTCCTGACGAAAAAATATGTACCGCTTTCCCTCCCTAAAGTGATTGATAAGAAACCAATGCGCCCTCGAAAATTGATTTTTGAAATGGTTTTCATTTCAAATATGAGAAACTGCCTGAGATTAAGCAACAAATTGGTGAATAGTATTTTGTAGAACTGAGCTCTTACAACTGTAAACATACGGGGTTGGTAATACCATCCCCCTTCTTTAGGAAAATAGGGGTGCTGATTCGTAACAAAACACAGCGTGGCAACCACAATTTTCCTAATGAAGAAGGATGATATTACCAACAGAATTTAACAGGNCGCAATTTGCCTAATGAAGAAGGATGATATTACCAACAACAGGTGTAAGATCTCCGTTCTAAAAAACATTATTCACCGGTTTGTTGCATAATCTCAAGTAGTTCCTGATATTTCTAACGAAAATCTTTTCAAAGCTTGATTTCTGGGGGCGCGTGGCTTCCTTAACAATCGCTTTAGGGGGAAAGTGTATATACATTCTCGTCTTATATTTCCGCCAGGAATAACCTGCCGGGGTTTGTCGGTGATTTTAAGTAACACGTTCTACTAATTTCCCGTTAGAAACACTATAACAAATATCGTAAAAGATTTTCGCATTTAATTAAGCACTTTGTAAAGCACATGTTAGGAAATATTTTTGTGCTAATTTAAAATGTCGCTAATTGTAAACTTAATATTGCTAATGAGCCCATTTTCTGGTGCCCGTGCACCGGTTTAATGGAACTGTGAACTTGTTAGGAACATAAATCACTAAGGTGTTATAAGATTAGAACTTCGCAGGTCTAACGCGACTTTTAACTCCTTCATGCCTACTTAATTTTACGGTTGCAAGTGTTACAAACAAACAATTTTATAACACGAGCTGTTATTAAGTCGACACAACACATGTTTCATTGTCCCAACCAATGAGCTGTAGGCTATACGTTCGGCTACAGTAATATGAACCAATTACGACATAGACAAGTAAGACGGTTTGCGAATCATTAACTCTCAGGTTGTATCGAAGGTCATTGGGCTTCGCAGCAGACCAAAAGTTACCTGCACGTGCGCAACGTACACAGCTGTGTTCCCCGGCTCTGGATGGATTAAGACACGGAAATACGTTCCCTACAACGTCGCAAGCCAGACTAGGAGTAGGGCATTCCACGCGCCCGCTGAACNTCTGTGTCGAGATATACAACGAGTTACTAAAATTCACCAACAAACTGCGGCACGTTGTTCCTGACGAAAAAATATGTACCGCTTTCCCTCCCTAAAGTGATTGATAAGAAACCAATGCGCCCTCGAAAATTGATTTTTGAAATGGTTTTCATTTCAAATATGAGAAACTGCCTGAGATTAAGCAACAAATTGGTGAATAGTATTTTGTAGAACTGAGCTCTTACAACTGTAAACATACGGGGTTGGTAATACCATCCCCCTTCTTTAGGAAAATAGGGGTGCTGATTCGTAACAAAACACAGCGTGGCAACCNACGGGGTTGGTAATACCATCCCCCTTCTTTAGGAAAATAGGGGTGCTGATTCGTAACAAAACACAGCGTGGCAACCACAATTTTCCTAATGAAGAAGGATGATATTACCAACAGAATTTAACAGGTGTAAGATCTCCGTTCTAAAAAACATTATTCACCGGTTTGTTGCATAATCTCAAGTAGTTCCTGATATTTATAACGAAAATCTTTTCAAAGCTTGATTTCTGGGGGCGCGTGGCTTCCTTAACAATCGCTTTAGGGGGAAAGTGTATATACATTCTCGTCTTATATTTCCGCCAGGAATAACCTGCCGGGGTTTGTCGGTGATTTTAAGTAACACGTTCTACTAATTTCCCGTTAGAAACACTATAACAAATATCGTAAAAGATTTTCGCATTTAATTAAGCACTTTGTAAAGCACATGTTAGGAAATATTTTTGTGCTAATTTAAAATGTCGCTAATTGTAAACTTAACATTGCTAATGAGCCCATTTTCTGGTGCCCGTGCACCGGTTTAATGGAACTGTGAACTTGTTAGGAACATAAATCACTAAGGTGTTATAAGATTAGAACTTCGCAGGTCTAACGCGACTTTTAACTCCTTCATGCCTACTTAATTTTACGGTTGCAAGTGTTACAAACAAACTATTTTATAACACGAGCTGTTATTAAGTCGACACAACACATGTTTCATTGTCCCAACCAATGAGCTGTAGGCTATACGTTCGGCTACAGTAATATGAACCAATTACGACATAGACAAGTAAGACGGTTTGCGAATCATTAACTCTCAGGTTGTATCGAAGGTCATTGGGCTTCGCAGCAGACCAAAAGTTACCTGCACGTGCGTAACGTGTTCCCCGGCTCTGGATGGGTTAAGACACGGAAATACGTTCCCTACAACGTCGCAAGCCAGACTAGGAGTAGGGCATTCCACGCGCCCGCTGAACCTTCGCCGCTCCTCGTGTTGCAATAAGCGCTGGCCTAGCAAGCCTGTACCTATCTGGTGGTAAGAACACGGCGTGGTGAAGACTTGCATGTAGTCACAGTCGAGTATGTATAGCATCTGTTCAGTACGAAGCCTCTCTAAGGGACAGTTCCAACCTGACTAGACTTCGTCCAATACGCGTGCACTTTGAGAGTTTTCCTTCCGTTATTGGCCGTGTGCCTTCGTGAGGATTCAATCTGGCGCTTGACTGGGCCACTCGAGGGCCTTACTTCGGCCATCATGGACGGTGGAGTTCATTCATGATATCTTTCCAACTTCCCTGCTAAAGTTCTAACTCCAGGATATTCCTCCGCCTCTCACGTAAACAAAGCGTGACAGAGTCTAGAAATGTTGACCAAGGGGACAGCGCACCGGTTTTGTTCGCACTCAGTGTAATATTATTTTGCATTTGAACTACTTCCTACTAAGCGTTGCCAACGTACGTTTTTTTTCTCTGTTTTTATTCATATTATCTGTAAATGAGATACGTATATTTAGATAAAATATAAGTAAAAGTGTAATTTGACCAAACATGGTGTATTGTTATTTGAACACTTATGAAACGTGGAATATTTAGGAAACAAGAAGAAACACGACATACTTGGGGTGGTTTTTCAAAGGTTTGATTCAAAAAGTGTGAGGAAACTGTGGGTAGGCAATACAAGTTGCTCAGTGAAGCGAGGACGGGGAAGTAACCGAGCACTGCCTGTAGTAAGAAACCACACTAGCATTCGCCTGGAGTGTTTTTTTTTTTTTTTTTTTT